>JAPTHN010000008.1:35243576-35271076 GCA_026936325.1 Platynereis dumerilii
GCTATTCTATCAAGATTTAAAGTAAAGTAAACATTATTAAATGGTTCCGGAAGCAGCTTCAAGGCCTCAGTGAAGGGGGCCCCATGCCCCATACCATGTGGGGCTTCTCGCCCCAAACCCACATATTTTAATTTGACCTCTATATTTTGAGCTAAAATGCAAAAAACATGACCCAAATCATATTTATGTGATGGTCATAAAGTGAAGGAATGCAGATATCCATTATACTTTTAAAAATTTCCAAAGTTATTTCTGACAACCACTTTCAAAGAATTGATCAAAGTTACAAAAACCATGCACCTTTTTTTGTTTCTTTAATTACGACTATGGTTTGGTGCTGAATGCCTTAAAAATTGGTGACGTCACCTAAAAAGCCTCTAGCTTCAATCCTATAAATGAGAAAAAGCACCAAAAATGTAAGTTTAGATATAACCCTGGGGGGGCTTCTCACCTAACCCGGGCTTCTTGCCCCGACCCACTCTATACATAGCCCCTAGATGGACCTGGATGACAATGATGTTTGCACCAGTCTAGATATATTTCATGATCCTACAATAAGCAAAAAGGGGAAAAAGCTAATGATTGTTTACACCACCAATAATCTGAATAATGACCTTGGCCTGAGCGGAACTGGGGATGCATTTTAGCGAACCGGAAGGACTATTTGCATTACCTTCCGGTCAGTTATGGCCTTAAGGGGGTCGTTGGCCAATCATGACTTGCTGAAGAGCATTTGCCCAGTAATTCGGACACTATGCTATGAGTGATGTGCCTTATTAGATAGGCAGGCAATTGCCCTAACACTCCATGAATGGCCTGATAGATTTCCCACAATCCAGTTCCATCCGCCCTTTTACATAACAAAGGTCCATGTAGCCCCCTAGCGGCCATTTTGTCAGCCCCCTCGATCCCATAATGCCCTCCTGTCACTTTGACCTCCCACAATTCAGAGCAAAGACGGGGCATCTAAATATTGTGGGGCTGGGGCTATCTAATATGGCAATTAATGATTTATTGAAGGCCTTAATTCCCAGAGGTCTTTCTCGTGTATTGTATATATATATAACAATCATTGTATCAGAGGAGGATCCAGGGGGGGGGGGCTAGGGCCCCCCCCCCCCTTAGACCATTGAGATTGAAGTAACATTTTGAAGAAAAAATATGGAGCAACCTGGGCCAACGAATGCTGAAACGACGTCCACTCAGACCCTCGAATGCCCAAACGCCATCCGGGGCCCCCTAGATTTGCACTGACTATACACCACATGGACCTATTTTGGACAGTTTCAATCATCCTTCGCCTCTTTATTCCTCTACCTCCTGCCCTCTTTAGCCTGCCGAAAGGCAAAAGCACAAATACTGTCTTTAGAGCTCCAATCAATGGCAATCATCCATCCATCCATTTATCCATCTTGTTTCGGTTTGCTCAAAATACAAAACTGACACACTAGACCTAATGCAGCATGCCTTCACATTACAAAGTTGAATAAAAAAAAGTTAGCAGCTGGTGAAAATTGTGCAATTTATTTTAGACTCCATGCCGTGGTGGGAATTTCACAAATGCTGTGCTAAAATAGATACAACATAATCGAATACAACTTTTAAAGTGACAATGATGATATCAAAGGCAACCACAAAGCTCAGATGTTTTCGAAATATTCCAACAATATTCATCACACACAATATTATACGGAGACGAAACACCTCCTTGACATACCCCATTTCACAAAACACATTTTCTTGTCAATTCACTTCTGACTTACATCCCTGTTGCCCTAAATCTTCAGCAGCATACCCAAACGACATCTAACGGGCCCTAGAGGAACTAGAGGACATTTATTTGGCCTGGGTCTTTCAGAAGTCAGGCCCTCTAATTGGAAAATGCGCTGGGCCTCAATGTGGTTCGGCGGGCCCACATATTGTGCTCCAAAATGATAGGTCTAATAGGGGAAATTCTCCATAATGAAATCAAATGGGTCTCCAAGCACCTTCTAGGGCATATTGGCCTAGTCTCTCCCATCTATTGTCAATCTTGCCTACTCTATTCTTATACTCTTGGTGCTGGGAGGTAACTGAGGTTGTGTGTGTAGATGCTAGATAGATTGTTGTGTTTACTGCATGTTTACAAAACAAGGAAGGAAGAAAGGTATTGAAGGAAGAAAGATGGTAAGGGGGAGGTAGGAAGGAAGGAAGATGGTAAGGAGGAGGAAAGAAGAAATGAAGGAAGGAAGAAAGGAGGGAAGGAAGGAAAAAAGGTAGGAAGGAAGACAGGAAGTAATGAAGGAAGGGAGATAAAAGAAAGAAAGAAAGAAAGAAGGGAGTAAGCAAGATGGTAAGGAGGGAAGAAAGGAAGGGAGGGAGGAAAGAGAGGAAGCAGGGAAGGGAAAAGAAGAAAGCGTGGAAGAAAGGAATGAATGAAGGAAGCAGGGAAGCTTTTATATTATCTAACATAGATAGATAGACAGCTATACTGACAGCTATACTGATAGACAGATAGATAGATAGATAGATAGATAGATAGATAGATAGATAGATAGATAGATAGATAGATAGATAGATAGATAGATAGATAGATAGATATTTTCATTCTTCTTTTTGTGAATACACTCTCCAATTATAGGCCTATTCAAAAACATCCCAGCAACTGAAAACTCTTCACACTATCACATTGCGATGTGATAAACAATTTGATGATTGACAATCATGCCATAAACAGGCAAATATTCGACAGTAAATAGATGCAAGTAAAAGCCTTGAAGTGTCGTAAATAACTAAATCATTCATATTCACGTTATTTGTGGTTGACTATTGTATTCCATGACATCTCATGTTAATAATCATGGAGCATGTGACAAACAACAAATATTTGGTGCCTTTAATTGCTACTTGGGAATAGTTCCAGCTAGTAAACAATTCTTAAGGGAGATCGGTGCTTTAATAACCCTAGTACTTAATTAACCCTTTTGCCACTGACCAGAAATGAGCTTTGGATCGCCATTATTCACCCCCGTGAGGGCCAAAACACCCCAAATTGGATCCATTGTCAAATTATTGGATTAAGGCCGAGTTAGCCTCGACATCCAATAACTCATTGGAAATTACTGGAAACTATCGTACTACCCCCCCCCCCCTTCCTAATAAGGAAATAGGGGAGAGTTCTAAAGGAAGAGGGTGTGCTCATGAGGGGGTAACTAAGAAAATAGTCCTATTGATGGCTGAATAAGACTAATTCAAGCATGATCTTATGCCTCGTGCCATTTCACTATGGTTTCATGCTTTCTGGATTAGGACATTGGGTTCCCCTGCCCCTTTCCTCTTTTTATTTTTACGTTTTTCTTTTTTTTAATGATTTCTGTCCAATTATTAATTTCACACGTCACACACAGACACTGCCTAATTATGATCAAGTATCCCCCTTTGTTTTTGATTTCATGGTCACCCAAATAATGCCGGGTGTTGGGGGGGGGGATAAAATTAAGGGAGAGGAAAAGTGGGGAAATTAAAATTCTGGTGATCAAAAAAAGCAACACATCGTATAATTGTTGGTTTCCAATGGCTATGAGTTTAGTTTTTTGGTTGTAATATTTTTAACTATATGATTTTCAGTGGCGGATACAGGGGGGGAGCCTAGGGGCCCCGGGCCCCCCTAGACCACCAAGATAAATAATAGCATTTTGAAGAAAAATTGCGATATCGCGAGCTCGAATGCTGAAACACGTCCGGGCCCCCCTAGACCGTCGTGTCTGGATCCGCCACTGATTTTCCTTTGAAAATCATATATCATACAGGAGCACAATTGTGTAATGTTAATAATGCTAAAAGAGAGATGTGACAAACCCGTTTTCCTTTTTTTTTTCAATCATTATCAGTTTATCACACCTGTAAAATATAATATTATTTATAAACATAATACAGAAAAGTCATTTTTTGTAATAACCTGTGGTCGAGAATGACATCTCCTAAAATTAGTTCACATCAAAATTTGATATTATGTGTCAAAGATTGAGCAGCTGCAACTTCGCCTAAATTAGGTTATTTGAGGTGTAATTGCTTTGTAAGTCTTCATATTTCCTGAAATGAGTTGGTGTCCAAATATTACTTCTGTCAAAAATACTCAAAATGGGTAATTGATAAATTGGATTTATGTCACTTTTGACAAGTTGTGGTCTCTTGACATTATATGATAATTAACATGATAACTGATTTGTATTTTCACCATTGGAAGTTAATTCCTTGAATATCTCATGTCAATTATAGAGAATGAAAACAATTATTAGCTGTACTGAATGTATCTGTCATAATTGTATTTCCTTCATTGCTAGGTATTTGTGTGCGCTTTGTAAAATAATATCCATAATCAAAAAGTTAATCACAACTGTTGGTAAAGTTTCATATAGAGGCCAAATACTACTAACAACTCTGAAACAAGCTTGTGTATTTTTAGCAAATCAATTTAAGGGGAAATGTGATTTTCTCCTAAGTCTAATTAAAAAGAACCGGGGTGCCCCCCCCCCGCTGCAAGCCTATCCCAGCCAAATAATTAGCTGAGTGTGAGGGGGGGTGTTGCAATTGACATATATATGTATATGCCATTTTTAATTGGGAAAACCCCCATATGACTCCATATATATTAGTGTGTTTGTCACAACTAATGAGTTTTTCTGTCAAAGTAGGAGCTTGGCTTGGGCTCACATGCATGCTGCAGCTTATAGGTGCTTGGCATAAAATGCTTTCTGATTAATATGTTTTTATGATTCATTTATCAAAAAAGAGTTGTCAGAAAGTCAAATATAGCTGTCAAAATATATTTGGAATAAACACATGTCTATACAGCTTAGACAACAAGAAGAAAGATTCAATTGATGATTTTATGTAATTTGAAATATTTTGATAACCAAAGTGCTATGAAGTGTCTTACATCTGATCTAATGGATATGAATAAATATTTTAGCTCAACAATACGATTTTTTAACAACATGAAAATGCTCCTACCCCCCCCCCTGTTATGAGCAATGCCTTCATACACTGAAAAAAAGGTTTGTGTGAAACAGACAAAACGAACGTTAGCTGGTGTCCGTCCAAAATTTTGTGTAAATTCACACAAAAATGTATGTGTATTTTTGACATTGCATTGTCAATCTTGATCAAATTTTTGTGTGATTTTATCAATAAAATGTCAAAAATACACATATCTTTTGTCTGAATTTACCCAAAATTTTGGACGGACACCAGCCAACGTTCGTTTTGTCTGTTTCACACAAACCTTTTTTTCAGTGTAACTGCAGAAATACCTACAATTATTATTTTTTATTCATCCTACAAGAGTTAAATTTTTTTTTCAAATAAATAAATAAGACAAAACAGTAATAAAAACAACATAAGATAAAATAAAACAAGTTAAAAAAAAAAATAATAAAAAATAATAAGGGGCCATTCCACGGAAAACAGGGAAATTTGCGTCCTCTCCATATTATGCAATCTCATTGTGCTCTTGGAGGAACTGATGTCCATAAAATTAGCTATGTTGCCTCAGGTATACTTATAAGATGAATTGATAAACCAAAATTATCAATAAAGCTGCATGCGGAAAAATTTCACTGTCCCATGTTTGGGTGGGTAGTCTCAAAATGAATGTCTTTTTTTCAAATTTCGAAGTTTGAATGGCATGCATGACTTCAGAAATGGCTGCAATAAGGCAATCAGTTCATTCAATTATTGCATTGGCTAAGCTGAAGCACCAAATGGCATTATTTAGCTGTAGCACTAAATACACCTTCATAATTTTTCACAAAAAGTGTGTCTTCTTATTTTGCATCATTTCTGTTACGTTTCATTTCTGTTGCAATTGGCTCAGCCGAGTTGATCCTACACTTCAAGTAATTACCCCAGATGTCAGCACATGCAAGCCCTATCCACACGATTAATTTCATTTGGGTCAGCATCACCAAAATTGGTATGACACTCATCATAAAAAAAATTGTTGTTGAGTAGGTTTTTTATGGATCATCATTGTTACGAATGTTTCTCATATTTAAAACATATTGAGCAAATGGGCAACTACCTGCTGAGTAGGTTGTATGGTCATGATCAACCAGTGATTAGATGGTTTAAAAGCCATTTGTTGCAATGCTGCTATTGATGATTTAATGAAAAAAAATCATTTCTGTTACGCATCATTTCTGTTACATTTTACACTTCAAATGTAACAGGAATGACAATTTCGTAACAGAAATGATTCCCTGCCTACATTATCCATGCATAGAAATAATATAACTAGATGGAGATAAAAAACAAATAAGGATTAAAAATATGCTGCATATGAGGTAATCAAGTGCCTTTCATGAAACATTTTCGTGAGGTCGCAACACCACAATAGCACAATATTCAAGAAATGAGTGGGGCGCATTAAATGTAGCCAGAGGTTGTATGAAAATGCATAGTTGGCATTGAATCATTTTATGCATTCACTGTAATGATGATGATGAAATTTGATTTGAATTTATTCTTGTAGAGTCAAAGATAAAGCTATTTTTCCAAGTTGACAACATTTGTGTTACAATTTTGTCATTTCTGTTACAAAACATCATTCGTGTTACGATTACAGTTAGTTGAAGTGCCATGTGTCTTTGTACGTTGCTCTGATCTGGACATGAATTGGATGGTTTACAAGAGTTCCAAGAGTGCTTTCGAGTAAAGATAGTTTTGGCTCATTTTTAGAAGATACCAATTGTGCATTTAGAGCTTTAGAGGTTAGACTAGCATCATTTCTGTTACATTTCAATTTTCGTTCAGCCTAGATGCAGGCAAAAACTGAATTCTATCATGAATAACCAAAATAGAGTGAATATGGGACACACGACTATTTCTTTAATAAGTGATTAAAACATGCAAGTTCATGCATATAGGGTACATTGCACAGAAATTGTATCGTAACAGAAATGATAAATTTTAAGTTTTTGCAACTTTCCAGCTGTCGTCAGATGCTAATGGGTTAACAAACTGAATGTCAACCTACAAAATATTTAGCTAAAATTTTAATACTAAAAATCTGTGTGTCAAGAAACTTGATACGCACTTTTCAATAATCCCATAAAATCAGTCTTACAATTTCCCTATTTTCCATGGAATGACCCTAAAATAAAAAAAACAATTAGAAAATTTACGTAATAAATGTTGTAGAAAGTACATCATTTGAAAATATGATCAATGTACTTCGACAGTTGATGAACGATCTTCCCTGAAACATAGGGAAGCAACCATCACTCATAGAGTCATACACTCATCCATATGTCAGACACACCTTAACCCTGTTAAGATCATCAGCCACATATGTGAAGTTGCAGGGGGCCGGGGAGGAGATCGGGGGAGTGTGAACGGCCAAGCCTCAATCCCCGGGGGGCTGCCCAGGTGGGAGATGCCCCCGAGGTATAAACACATTTACAATTGTCTGGGAGATGGTTAGTTAGTGGGGATGGGATCCAGGAGGGGGGGGGGGGGGGGGGTTGAGGTTTGAGGGCTTTGGTGGAGAGGGGAGAGTGGAGAGATGAGCAGTGTTGCTGGAAGAGGTGGGGGGGGTGGTATATGTGAAGAAGAGGTGGGATGGGAGATATGTGAAGGTACAGCTTTAGATACGTCCTATCCTTTAGGTAGTCCTATCCTATCATATCCTATCATATCCTATCCTATCTATCTATCTATCTATCTATCTATCTATCTATCTATCTATCTATCCATCTATCCATCTATCCATCTATCTATCTATCTATCTATCTATCTATCTATCTTTCGTTCTTTCTTTCTTTCTTTCTTTCTTTCTTTCTTTCTTTCTTTCTTTAACATATTATTTCTGAACCTGGTTGCTGCCTTATTGGTCCAATGGAGGATGTAGAGAAGCAGGAATGTTGATCTTGAAACTAGCGGATCGGGGAGGAGGTAGATTTTTATGTAGAAAAAATTAAATCCCAAATTTTAGATGGTGTTGATTATTCCTCTTAATGATTCGAGACACTCAAGAGTGTCTCCACACCAGATGTCTTCTCAGGTCTCCCTCCTGGCCAGGCCTCTTCACTTCTTCACAGGTCCAGACAGACCCACCAACCGCTAGAGGTCAGCAGCAAACAGAAATGTGTTCCAAAATGAAAATGAACACTAGGGGGCTCCTTCAGCCACAAGCAGCTCTTACTGCCCCCTAGAGGAATAGCACAGCCACAGCAAAGACAGCATCTGAACAATGCTGACCCACCTACTGAATTATGGCTTGGTAAGTTAATGAATCAAATCAATAATACGATTTAGAACTCTGTGTCAAGCTTTTAAAAGACACAAGGCCAGATTGACGTTTCGTCCCAAGTGTCACACTGTGGTATGCAAGCATCTTTACAAACAATGCATAACCAAAGATGCGAAATCATAGGCGTACGGGGTCTTCAGTTCTTCAGTGTGCATAATGTCTATTGCGTAGCTGGTCGACATGGTATATAACATGCAGTGCATGTGCAGCGGTATAATCCAGTTCTGTTAAATCCACTTGGTAAAAAGACTCAAGATTTCGTAAAACCATAAAATCATCCTACTTGGGGGAGAGAAATCAGGAGAATTGAAGTCCCGGATTGAAGTCCAGCAAAGAAGAAATAGAAGACTACCTGCGAGCAACTCATAATGATCCGAGGAAGAACACACCACTTGGAGAATGCCGGAGAATACAACCAGTCCAGCCACCAGCCACTGACCTCAGCACCAAGGATCCACTACTCAAAGAAGTTCGGGATGTTTTGAGGAAGGCAAGGACAGGATCAGCACCAGGACCCAGTGGAGTTCCCTACAAGGTCTACAAGAAGTGTCCAAGCGTCCAGAAGAAACTATGGCTGCTACTAAGGAAAGTTTGGAAAAGAGGATTCATACCCGATAACTGGAGAGAAGCAGAAGGGTGCTTTGTCCCAAAAGAAAGAACTCGGAGAACTAAACATCAAGCAGTTCAGAACCATAGCCCCCCCAAAGATCATCTTGTCGGCCCCTTAGTAAAAGGTAAAGGTACTTTTATTTAACGTGGGTAGCCAAGCTAAGTCAGTGACTTGTTTCCAGTTGGGCCCACGGCGCCTCCAATTTACGTCTGTTGCGAACGACGATGTCGTGGAATGACATGATGGCCAGCCTGGGGATTGAACCCGGGTCCCTCGCTTGTGAGGCAAGCGCTCTACTGACTGAGCTATCGGGGCTGACTAGTCTAGTTCTAATCATGGATGCACCCATGATGAAAAAGACAACCTGACTAGTGAGAATATGTATATCAAGGAGGATGACAGAGTACATGATAAGCAACACCTACATAGACACCTCAGCCCAGAAAGGAGGAATACCAGGATTTTCCGGCTGCCTAGAGCACACATCAGTCATCAGCAACTTGATTGCGGAGGCTAAGAAAACCAAGGGAGACCTCACATGTGTTTGGCTGGATCTAGCTAATGCCTATGGATCTATACCGCATGAACTGATAGACGTAGCTATGAAGCACTATCACATTCCAGAGCATTACAGAAGAGTCATCAACAATTACTTCAGTAGGATAGAGCTGAGATTTACCACAGGGAAGATAACAACCAACTGGCAGACTTTAGAAAAAGGGATAGTGACAGGATGCACCATTTCACCAATCTTGTTCGTTATGGGAATGAACCTCGTGATCCAAGCTGCAGAGAAGGAAGCCGGAGGACCAAGAACTGAAACAGGCATCTACCTACAGCCAACAAGAGGATTCATGGATGACTTAACTGTCACAACAAGGAGCCAAGTCCAAGCGAGATGGATACTATCATCCCTCGAAGATACGGTTACGTGGGCAAGAATGGACTTCAAGCCAAAGAAGTCCAGGTGTATGGTGATAAAGAATGGGAGAATCACCAACAGGTTCCAGTTGAAAGTCCAAGGAGAAGACATCCCGCCCATAACTGATAACCCTATCAAGTGCCTCGGCAAGTGGTACGACCAAACCTTAAGAGACAGTGTCATCAGGAAGGATGTCGAGAAGCAGCTAAAGGAATGGATGAGAAGATCGACATGAGCGGCCTACCAGGGAAGTACAAATCTACCAACATGGCTTACTACCTCGGATTATGTGGATACTCACCCTCTACGAATTCCTTGTTACGGCGGTGGAAAATATGGAGAGATACATAAGCAGACATCTGCGGAGTTGGCTGGGAGCTCCTCCAAGTTGGACATCCATCGGCCTCTACAGCAACTCATCAAAGCTCCAGCTACCTCTTTCATCAATAGTTGAAGAATACAAAGTGGCCAAGTGTAGGCTTGTGATGACTATTCGAGAATCGAAGGATGAGAAAGTACGAGCAGCAGGAGTACAAACAAGATCAGGAAGAAAATGGGCAGCCAGCACCGAAGTCCAACGAGCAGAAGATATGCTTATGATTCGCGACATTGTGGGCAACACTAATCCAGCACGAATGGGCCTCGGAACCACCAAGTTCAGACAATGGAGGACTGCAAAAGGGAAGGAGAAGCGAGATATGGTTCTAGGAGAAGTAAGGAGGACCGAAGAGGATACCAGAAGATCGAGAGCAGTGGAGCTGGGACAACAAGGAGCATGGACGCGGTGGAACGTCCCAGATAGAAAGATCACATGGAATGACATCTGGAAAATGGAGCCTCTACGGATAAAGTTCCTGCTGAGAGCAGTCTACGACACCTTACCAAGCCCGGCAAACCTTGCCAGGTGGGGACTCAGACGAAAGTTCATGCAAGTTATGTGGTCGGAATGGAACTTTAGCTCACATCCTCACAGGATGCAAAACCGCATTAACTCAGGGACGCTACAGATGGAGGCACGACAAAGTCCTAGAAGTTCTCGCTGACGTATTGGAAAAGGAGCGGAAGAAACCAAGGCCGAGACAAAGCCAGGATGCCAGGATAATGTTTGTCAAGGAGGGCGAGACCAAGGACAAAGCCCAGAAAACACCAACCAGCCTTCTAGATGGAGCATCATGGGATATGAGAGCAGACCTGGGAAAGAAGTTGGTGTTCCCAAACATCGTCCAGACTACTTTGCGTCCAGACATCGTTCTTTGGTCACCTCAGAAGAAGAAGATAATTGCCATTGAGCTGACAGTCCCCTGGGAGGAAGGTTGCAATGAAGCCCATGAACGGAAAAGCAACAAATACTCAGAACTGATGGAGCTATGTCGAAGACAAGGATGGAAGACCTGGCTGTTTTCAGTGGAAGTTGGGTGCCGAGGATTCCCCGCACTGTCGTTGTGGAACATGTTTCAGAAGCTAGGAGTCCGCGGAAGAAACAGAAAAGCAGCCATTCGTCAAATAGGAGAGCAGGCAGAAAAAGCGTCTTGCTGGCTATGGTATCGAAAAGAAGATCCGAACTGGAATCCGCAAAAAGACACACAGTGAGAGATGACTGTGGACCCACCAGCTGGAGGATGTCATGGTTTTAATGGGTCGAAACATCCACCGAAGGCTGGAAACCATCTGACGATGTCAAAGCGGAGCCAGGATGATCAAGAGTCAGCGGAGGTCTGACGAGGGCATTGCAGAGTCCACCTGCTGTATGAAAACACTGACATGGTACAACGTGCAGTGCATGTGCAGCGGTATAATCCAGTTCTGTTAAATCCACTTGGTAAAAAGACTCAAGATTTCGTAAAACCATAAAATTGTAATAAATTTATTAAAGCATATGATAGCAGTCACACCACCCCCCCCCCCCTCCAACTACAGTCTTATATTCTGAGGAGTCCTTTTCCTAATGTACTGGACATGTATGATCTCATTACTCAATTCAAAACTGTCCATCCTCCCCCTTTTCAATTCAATACTGTCCATATTTCCACATTCAATTATTAGCCTCAATTTTTCTTCGAGGGTATGTTATGCTTATGTGTATTAATCGCAGCATTTGCTCCGTAATTGAATTAACTAAAAAAATATCCAGACTTTTTATCGGCGCCACCAGCCCCATAGGAACTGACGCCACTGTCCCCAGCCCAGGAGGGAAGCCGAGGGCAAAAGTAAGTTGACTCAAGGATGTCCAGACGAGACCCACCAACCACTAGAGGTCAGCAGCAAACAGAAACGTTCCAAAATGAAAATGAACACTAGGGGGCTCCTTCAGCCACACCGAGCTCTTACTGCCCCCTAGAGGAATAGCACAGCCATGGAACAGACAGCACCATTGTGCTCCACAGACGGCGCTCGAGAAGCACCATCACAGGTTGGGGACAATGCAGACAGCACTGAACAATGCTGACCCACCTACTAAATTATGGCTTGGTAAGTTAATGAATCAATAATAAGATTTAGAACTCTGTGTCAAGCTATTAAAAGACACAAGGCCAGATTGACGTTTCGTCCCAAGTGTCACACTGTGGTATGCAAGCATCTTTACAAACAACGCATACAATATTAATATAACCAAAGATTCGAAATCACAGGCATACGGGGTCTTCAGTGCTTCACTGTGCGTAATGTCTATAGTATAGCTAATCCGACATGCTATAATGTGCGGTGCCTTTGCAGCTCAGTACAGTCCAGTGCTGTTACATTGCCACTTCTTTTTCCAGCCTTGGCACATCAGAACATATATGCTGTCATGTGTTGCCACCTAGTGACCAGTGTGTTATTCCGCGAGCACCTGCGAGCGGTCCACATCATTTCACTCTGAGGAACTCACACAATTTTGTGTTAAAGAAACAGGGGTTGTTTCAGAGTGTGCTGATGGCCTTGTCTACTTCCTTAGAGAATGTGATTGCTGAGTCTGACTCTGGTATACATCAATGTTGAATAGAAATTTTGTGAATGTGCAATGAAATTGGAACTATTTCTTGGGACAGCAATGCTGTAGCATACAAAACTAACTTTTGTGGCAGGTGGCAGCAGCATGCAGTTTTCATTTTCACCAGACTGATCCAGTGCTGTAAAATCCACTTGGGTAAAAGGATTCAAGATTTTCGTAAAACCATAAAAATCATTGTAATAAATTAATTAAAAACATTTGAGAGCGGCCATAGTTAAAACATTAAATTGGTCCATGGTTCCTCCCGACCCCCTTTTATGATATGCCTATGGATGCGATTGAAAAAATAATGACTTTGAGATCTGTATTGGTATACATAGGAAATCAGTAGCTTTTGGTTCATAGCTTGTCAACACACGACAACACTGTTGAAAATTGAAAAAAAAAATCTCTTAGAAGTCGGATTTTCTTGCTCCTGATGGTATCATTTTGGTAGTGCTTCAGTTTATACGCAGTCTTTGTCCGATTTTTTCAAGAAGCACCTAGGGGCCGACCAGACGATAGTTGGGGGGGGCTATGGACTTTACCTTTGGGACAAACTTTTTTCTCGTTCGCAGCGCGTCGACGAAAAATTTTTTTTGCATACGCAATCGCAACAAACTTTTTTATCAGAATTTTAACATTACGGTATCCTGGCTACAGGTGGAAACAAACTTTTTTTTTTCATGTGCTGAACAAACTTTTTTTTTCAGTGTCAAGTGGGAAACAATCTTTTTTTTCACCAAATATCCATAGCCCCCCCAAAGATCATCTGGTCGGCCCCTTAGTCTAGTTCTAATCATGGAAGCACCCATCATGAAAAAAACAACTGGACTAGTGAGAATATGTATGTCAGCATGATGACAACTTTGCCTGTAGCAATGTATTTTGGCTTTTGTTTTTAAAGATTATTCTTTTGATTTTTAGCCTTTTCATTAACACATGAAAAATTACAGGTCTAAATATAGCGCACAGCGTAGGCCTATAATATAATATAGGAAATGATGTTCTTTGAGATATTATACATTCATGGTAATTAGCTATAGTAGGGTAAATTTAATGATCTTTGGCCTTCATTCTGAGGGATGCCACACTGTTGATCCGTTTGGTGTCATTGATGTGCAGATCTAGGTTCATGTCAATTCCACTAGGTGTCGACAGGGACGTGGACTGCGATGCCATCTGGGTCATTCTCCAAAAAACGTATGCAATAGCGTCTGTATAAATTGACAGGTTAGTGTGACTCATGTATGCATGTTAGAGGAATGCAACTACCGGGAGAAGGTTTCTTTTGGACTCTTTTATTAATTTGTTTAATTTTTAATTTTTTTCAAGTGACCTATATTTTCTGAAATGGGCATGACATGCAAGCAATGTTGCATTTTTGTGTTTGTCCGGAGGCACCCTCTTTGTTGTTTCTGCCCAATTTTCTATACCTCAAATTATTAAAGCGTGTACTTTTCATAAATTTTTTAGCTGCCTTACTCCCAATTACACTTTATTTCTCACTTTTAAATTGAAAGAATATTTTATGGTCATACAATGGGCATTTAAAGTACTGTCCCTAAAAGAAAACTCAACCCTGTTACATTTACAATTTCATCACCGTATACGTTTGAGTTGTACGAATAATCAAAAATATTTGCGCCAGAAGGAGCAGACAGGTCTGCTTGGCAGAATTCAAACTGAGTTGACAAAACATCCAATAAACATTGTAGAATCTATTATGACATTGGTATTCCATCAGTACCTTTTTGTAACATCAACTCTGTTACGCTATTATTGAAGTGAAGGGAAGTTCAAGAAGTTTCAAAATTTCATCAATAGCCGTATATCTATGTTCTCTGCCAGTTAACCTTGGGTGAGTGATATATTGTGAAATAACCTTATATCATGGATGCTTTTATTGCATTAAAATCAACCCTGTTACTCTCAACCCTGTTCCGATGAGCTCATCTGACAAATGGATTGTCGTTATGAAGCAATGCAACGAACCAACAATCCAATCAACCATCTTGGGTTCATTTGCCTGAAATGCTCAAACATGCTCTAATTAACCCCTTGATCAAGAAACCAGGAGCAGATCTGCAGCTAAAAAACTACAGACCAGCCTCTAATCTTACGTTTTTGAGCAAATTAATAGAAGGGGCAGTAATAAATCAATTTACTGACAACATTGTTTTGTTGGTTGTATTGCGAGAGGAGTTCATTAAAACTTATGACAACTCCCAAGGTCGTGCTGGTTCACCTATGTCATTAAAACTTTGCATGCAGTCTAAATAGAATATTTTCTTGCGTTGAAAAACTTTTGGTACACTTCTGTGACAATGAATTTTCATTTTCTTAACTAAAAAGCTAGTGTTTCCCGCGAAATTTGAATGATTGTACACAGTATCCTGCTGCAGCAGTTCGCGGTAAGTGGGACGTAGAAAAACGGAGCTCTCCCGTTCTCATTTCACACCTGTGCATATGCACTGGATGGGTCACTCTTGGGGCAGATAGCATTTAATTGAGGCAACAATGGATTTCACAATTCTATTGCTCTAATGGCAATTGGAAGATTATGGTACACAGGTTTCTGAAGTGTAATTAAGATGGAAAGGGCTAAAGTTCTCCTTGGTAAAAGGTGTGAATTTCTTGAATTGCAATTAACTATTGACCAAGTGCTGTGACTGCTGACAATGTATGTACATCTCACATTGATAGTTTTAGAGTAAATGCAGCTAATTGTGTATTTTTACTTGTACTTGCATTTACTCAATTATACACAATATTCTTTTTTATTCTGATTCATTTAAAAGTAAGTAAAATCTTATTTGCTTATCAGATTTGACTAATTTCAAGGAAGCTTCTCAAAATTAACACTAGGGGGCAAAAGGTGCTTGGGTTCAGAATACTTAAATGCTATTGGCTGATAGATTTCCCGCCCTTGCTTCTGATTGGTCCAGCCAAGTGCACCCAATCTGGAGTATTTTTAGTGCATTATAATGTAATTTCAAGGCTTTATAACTTCATCATTCTTTTGTATTACATTTTGAAAGTTGGTTTGCTTTATCTCAAGTGCATACATCTTCTTTGTGCAAAAAGCAAATTAATAATCTTTGAACTACATAAAATTTATGACGGGCCAAACTTTAGGCCACCCAGTGAAATGGGTCTAATATGCTAATCCAAATTTTACACTAGGGTGCGCACAGGGAAGGAAGGAAGGAAGGGAAGCAAGGGAGGGAAGAAAGGAAGGAAGACAGGAAGGAACAGATAGATAGATGGATAAAAAGATAGATAGATAAATAGATAGATAGATAGATAGATTAGTAGATGCTCGCGTCTATATGTCTACAAGCAGCTGTTAAAGTGCTTGCACGTTATTTTTAGATCTCTCGGCAGCTTTCGATACAATAGACCATAAAATACTCTTGGGCAGACTAGAACATAAATATGGAATACGAGGTAACGCACTAAATTGGTTCAAATCATACATCAAAGAGAGAAGTATGTCTGTCATAATAAATGGAAAAAGATCCAATAAGATGCCCTTGCAATATGGAGTGCCACAAGGCTCGAAACTAGGTCCCATCCTTTTTAATTCCTATATCGCTCCTGCTAGCGATATTGCAGCCTCAAACGAAGTTGAGGACCAAAAGTATGCTGACGATGAACAATTAATGCTTGCTTTTAACCCGATCAATAGTCAAAACCAACATGACACACGCATTAAAATGGAGAAGTGTATTGATGAAATCAAAAACTTCCTACTGGAAAATAAACTCTGTTGCAACGGCGACAAAACGGAACTTCTCATTATAGGTTCCAAAGAAAATATGAGAAAACTCGATGTCCACACCCTGAATATTGACGGGACACTGGTCCACAAGCAAGACAATGTCCGCAACCTTGGAGTGATTTTTGATTGTCATATGACAATGGAGAGTCAGATAAATAAAATGTGCAAGAGTGCGTATTTCAATATTCGGAACATATCCAAAATCAGGAAAAGCCTCACAAAAGAGAATTGCAAGACTGTTGTAACTTCATTAGTCACGCCCCACTTAGACTATGGAAATGCATTATTATTCGGAACCACGAAGAAGGCACTAAACAAACTACAATGCGCACAAAATGCAGCAGTTCGTGTAATAGAGAAAATTGGAAAGTTTGACCATGTTACTGACTTTCGAAGGAAGCTACATTGGCTGCCTATACAAGCCAGGATTGAGTTCAAAATTCTAGTCACAATTTGGAAGTCTCTCAGCTCACAGACTCCTAAATATCTACGGGACCTTGTGAAAATCAAACAGACATCTCATAGCTTAAGAGGCGGTGCTGGAATTAATCTTGAAACTTCGCACCTATTCATCCGAAACCGTTACGGAGATAGAGCATATTCTAAAGCTGGGCCAAGTCTGTGGAATAAATTGCCAAGTGATATAAGAAATCAGAAAACTCTTCTCAGTTTTAGAAAACGACTAAAAACTCATTTATTTGCCAAAAATTATACATGAAGTAGCATGTGATTCAGCGCCTTTGAGCAAATTAAATTTTGGATATTGGCGCTATACAAATAACAATTATTATTATTATTATTATTATTATTATTAATCTTGGGAATGTTAAACTTCTGATCATATTGCGACTTGGCTTTCCCTGCCAAAGTTGGCCTCAATGGCCTGTCTACTGGTTGGTAAATGTCTGAAATCTAGTGTCTACGAGTTTGTAAGCAGCAAAAATACTGTATAGATCTACGACTTGGTAATATTATACAAAAGTCTGTGGTCATAATAACCAAATTTATATTCGATGTCTACCAGTTGGTAGTCCCTGTCTACCAGTTGGTTGTCTACTACATGTAGTTGGTTTTCTACCAGTTTGTGTGTCTACGAGTTGGCGTATCTACGACTTGACACCCAGATCAAGATTCATGTCAGTTCCACTAGGCATCCCCACTGACTTGGACTGGGATGCCACCTGAAGAGTCTGCCGAATGCAGAACACAGCGAATTTTACATAGGCCTAATCCAGAAATTCCATATCCACCCGGTTTACATTATTTAGCTTCAAGGCTTCAATTTTATCTATTCCTTTTTGCCCCGGTAGCTTGTGAAACAAGCCTACGGGGCTCTGCAGTCCATTCTGACCAAAATCTGACCAAAAATGCTGGCTGCGGACTCGTCGTTCTACACGAAAAACGTCATTTCTCTTCAACGTCACCCACTCAAACTTCGCCTAAGCGTTTATTACCATGTAAGCAGCTGCATGTGCTATAATCCGGCATCTACGCCTTTCCGATATATCCGATTTGATGTTGCAATCAACCGACAAATATTTGACATGACTTCAGCATCGCCATGTTTATTTACGAAGTTCCCGGATGTTCAGCTTCGCGCCAAAAGTATGAATAAATTATAGGTCAAATGAGGTCGCATGACACGTGCACGTCGTGCAGACGAAGTGAATTCGTTTTTGCCACAAATTCAACCGCTATGGTTATTTAATAGTCAAAACATAAATTTCTTCATTGATCATATCTGGCCTTACACATGACTGACAGGTATTTAAACTTATCAAGTTAGGTGTTATTGGCATTGTAGTTCAGAATGTGCTTTTTTATGCAACTTTACGGCCAGTCTTGGTTTACTCAGTGTTTTCTATTAATAATATCGCCCAAGCAAAAAGATCGTCATATTGTAGCGGTCGCGGTAAAAATTAATTCTCTGAAACTCAAGCACTACCCTTGAATGACCCCAGTTATACAGCTGCTTTCTGCACGTCTGTACAGAAATGGCTTATTTCAATATCTGTTTCCTGGTGCTAATTTACTTGTCGTTTTCTTTCTTCTTCTTCTTCTGTGTGACCAAGGCAAGAAAAATGCTTGCTATTTTTACTGAAGCAATTTCAGTTTATTGCCGTTTTTACTGCACACCACAGCTACCGGGGCTTACGTGCTTGCACGGTATTTTTAAAATATTTTACACACCAGAGCCCATAAGTTAAACATTTTCCCCAAAAAGTACTTTCATCAAAACAAATTTTCAAACTACAATCGAAGAACAAAAACACAGCTCTGATTTTAATGTAATATGCACCTTTATTTGAAATCAGTAAATAATACTGAGTTTACAGGAAGCACCTACATATATCCACATTTCACACTGATATGACAAGTTCAATAAGTTCAATATGAAATTTAAGACTTACTTAAAAGTCCAAGCAATAAGTTTCTTTATTTCTTTTTTTTTGCCATTTTGTTGAGTCTACATGCACAGTTACATTATGATAAATTTCTTACTTTTTCTACACCTTTTTCACAAAAATATTTCTTTAAAATACATGTAACATTATTATGTTAACAAAAAAATGTTTACTTTTAACAGAAGTGACAATTAAAAAATATATATATTTAAAAATAGGATCAGAATATACAGTAGCACTCAAAAAATGGGATTTTCTGGGGTTCGGGTATTTTATCGGTAAACAAATTTAAATCAAAGAAACAAAAATAAAAAATATAATCAAAACTTAACTGAAACAGACTACAAAAATCATTAGAAAGAAATAAACTTAAAATCACTATCTACAGAAATGAAATAACAAATAACTGACTTGCAAATGATTGGGACATTCAAACAAACTAAAGCCAGATTCACAACACTTAAAATAATTCGATGCTGCCAAGAAATACACACAATGTGTATTTTCAGAAACCCGCTGCACAGAAAATTACAAAATGAAAATTTGATAACAAAAATAGTAAATGAAAAACACAAAACAACAAACAAAAATATATATATGCTATACATAATTATTGTCATAGCATATTTACCTTTGCCTCACCAAATCAGCATGCCCAGTAGAACCAAGTGTTTGCATTTTTAAATATTTGAATAACCCTTTTTCCAAAGATTCCAAATTCAAAGAGAGAGAAATAGAAAAGATTAATAAATTTCTTGAAAGACAAATTTTCAATAAAAATGATGGATTTTCTAAAAACTGTTTATAAAAATTTGGCCTGAGAAAAAATTGAGGGCATAATATATTATATATATATATATTGTGAAATAACTGCTCAAGTCTTGAGAAAGGTTACTGTCTGTGATTGCGATCAGTTGACGGGGAAACGCCAAACAGACATTAAAATTTCACATGGTGACACAGACAGCACAATTTTGAAGTTGCACTCTCCCCAGCAGTTTTTCACAAATAAATTTACAGATGGTGCAAATGACGAACGTTATTTCTTTGATTTCTTGCTCTCAAACCGATGAAGATTCAATCTACATTCGCAAACTTACAAAATATGTTATTCAAGCTAATACTGATTTCTCTCGAAGTCACAAAAGTAACCTGGGAAAAAAATTATGTATTTGATAATAACAACCTCTATTAATACTGAAACACTTTCATGGTTATAAAGAATTACAATAACAATTTTATAGCACACAATACTTATATAGCAGATATGACAAGTTTCACAACAGCCATTTATTTTAGCTTTTGGTGTCAGAGATTATTCTTTTGATTGAGTCATAAATACGTTTGTAAATATTGCAAAAACGGTGTATAGTGTATGCCGGTGTGATTAGCTATACTGGGGTAAACTTGAGTGATCTTTAGCCTTCATTCTGAGGGATGCCACACTGTTGATCCGTTTGGTGTCATTGATGTCCAGATCCAGGTTCATGTCGATTCCACTAGGTGTCGTCAGTGGGGGCATGGGCTGGGACGCCATCTGGCGGAGACCGGAGAACGCTGGATGATCGGAATTGGTGGAACAGCTTGATGCCAAGTTCATCGCTGAGAGAGGCGTAGGTGGGGGAGACAGGGGGTACCCCGCATAGGACATTGGCGACATGTATGCTGAAACAAAAAAAATCAAAGATATTTCAAAGTTTGTCACTCTCAATATATATTTTATGAAACCCAAGATCTGATATTTATTTTTATCTTTTTCAGTCTACAGTCCACGGGATATTGCGGTCACAATTTTCTTGACCACATGCGGTGTAGGGCAGCCGTGATCAGGTTGCATGAAACCTTTGCGGGGCGGTCAAACAATCATGCTGTCAGAATATGACTGCAATTGACAGCGAACATCAAATTCTGTGTACATGCTGTCCACAAGTCGACTGCTGTTACATTGCCACTTCTTTTTCCAGCCTTAGCAGATCAGAACATATGCTGTCATGTGTTTCCACCTAGTGACTAGTGTGCTATTCCACGAGCTCCTGTGAGCGGTCTACATCATTTCAGTCGGAGTAACTCACACAATTTTGTCTGGAAGAAAACGAGGTGGTTTCTGAGTGTACTGATGGCCTTGTCTACTTCCTTGGAGAATGTGCTTGCTGAGTCTGACTCTGGTATACATCAATGTTGAATAGAAATTTTGTGAATGTGCAATGAAATTGGAACTATTTCTTGGGACAGCAATGCTGTAGCATACAAAATCAACTTTTGTGCCAGGTGGCAGCAGCATGCAGTTCTCATTTTCACCAGACTGGTGTACATGTATTTGACCTCTGAAGGAACATTTCAGCGCATTTCTGAAAGCACTTGTAATTTGTCGCTGTAACATACATGAATTACGGATATATATTTAGGAATAAGCAGTAACTAAAAACTCTGCGACTGTGTGTGGAATGGGCCTGTGGTTAATTGGGTTTTAGACCAGGCAAAATAGATTTTCAGTTTCTCTCAATTTTGGTTCGACATGTGAAGCTAAAAATTAAATGCGCCCAGCCTCAAATAGTAACACGCTGCATAGCAATACAATAGATTTCCTAAAGAGTACAAATTAAAATAATTCGATGCCAAATATTATAACAACGGTTACGGACAAAAATGTCATGTGCACATGCAAATAACTTTGTAATATGTTCCAGGAAGTCAATGAACAGGCATTATCTAATTTAGTCTCGTCGAACTTCAAAAAACATGAGAAAAGTCACCCCTAGTGACATTTTCTATAATTAATCAGCATGTTGAATGTAGAACATTCATGTTTGGATGCTAAAACGTTTCCTCTAAATTAATAATAGATAATTTGGGACAAATCGCTTTTCGACCTATGCAACCGGGCATCCATAGACCGATTTAGGACATCCCTAGAATACGGATTCCTATTTTAAATGAAATTTCATTTCCCGTACTAGATGTTAACAAACCGATGTATGATGCTAACATCGTTATGTCCCATGTTTATGAGTTAATATTGATGTTATTATTAACTAGTTTCCTCCAAATTGATAAAATTGAATGGTACAAAGCAATCTGGCATTATTGGAAATCATATATACATAATTATAACTCTAATGTAAATGCCGTATAAATAGACAAATTAAGTGAATTTCCCAAAATAAAGTGATCGGAAAAAGATCTTACATGTACATTCATTATCATAATGCCATTTTGACATTGTCCTTGAAAAATATGTTGAAAGTGTATCGTAATAGTTTAGCGATATCAGTGCCAGACATACTGATAGCATAAACGCTGCAATAAAGTTTTGTTTAAAAAAAATTGCTGACAGCCACCATTTTTATCAACATCTTGTGACATCATTGTGACCTCTTGTAAAAGTTTGAGTGAGATGGTTGCACAATTTGTTTGAGCTGACATCGCTTGTTGTTTTGAGTTTTGATAATCTTTTCGTTGTCATAACTTAGGCCTAAAACAACAAGCTATGTTAGCTCAAAGTATTGGTGCAACCATCTCACTCAATCATTTACAGCCGAAGTCACAAGGACTGATTGAAAGTAAAACTGCATTAATTGGGGTTTGGGCGATATTTTCAAGGTATTTGATTGGTTTAAGACAGATTGAGGGACCTTTCAAAAATTTGCCTGTGAAATACTCATGAATGCCATGCTGAAGAATACAGCATGCATATGCAGTGCCATCAACCAATAACATTTACTCATTTTATGTACGTATCTGAAACTGAAGGCAATTCAGTGCTGCAAGGTGACTCAAAATTCAAATTTTACTGTACAGAATTCAAGCATTGTAAATTTCAATTGTAAACAGCACTAGAGTGACCAGGATTATTGTATATGTTGCTGTTTATAACTGTACAAATGATGATGATGATGATGATGATGATGGTATACTGATACCAAACATTTGGCAAATATCTATAACATATATCTTGTTTGTTTGTGTTTTTCGCCTCTGCAGCAGTTGGCTATATCGAGGCAGGCGATCGCCGTATCACGATGAGATGAGAAGACTGTGAGTCTGGTACATACCCTATTAATTCAGGGATGTCCAGGGTCTTTCAGTTGCCCCAGCATAGAATACTGGATACAGCCCGCCTCCATTTAACGTCCCATGGGCTCGGACTAAAGTGAGTTCCCGGGGTGAGATTTGAACCCACGCCCTCAAAGCTAGTTGACAAGCTCACTTACCAATTAGGCCACAGGGGAACTCTATATCATATACATCTATCTATCTATCTATCAGATCTGTCTGTCTATCTATCTATCTATCTATAGCTATATCTATCTATCTATCTATATTGTAGACAAGCTATCTGTCTATCCATCCAGGGTTTGCAAAGTAACAATCTGATTATCAACTTGATATGCTCATCAAGAGGGGTGAGACATATTTAGGCTATTAATAGATACATAACCTTGTCTACAGATCAGAAATATTATAATATTCATGAAATATGCACAGACACAAAAACAACACAAAAAGCGAGGAAAAGGCGAAAAAAATATGATTTATGTGAAAACTTTGAATAGTTGATTTATGTGTTGTAGTATTATTTATGTACACATTACTTCATCGATCATACTTATGTGCTAATATGTCATTGAATATTGGGATGCAGATTTGCCACTATAAATCATATTAAACAGTCCCAAATTACGGGAACTCATATTCATTTAAGCCAATTTTGTCAATTTGTGCTCCTGGGTGGTCCAGGCTGGACTGCTATTAGGACAGAAAGGGGAGAGCAATGGTGCTAAAAAACTAGACCCACAGTTCTCAGTTCTGAGCTAACTTTTAAAAATCTATAATTACTTCTGCAGTATTAATTTATAATAGTATAGCCTACAGTTGTACATTTTGGTAATTTTATTAAATCCATGATGCCTAACATGAATGGATAGTCTGCTGTGTGGCTGGTAATACATTCGAAATTCAATATCCAGGGGTCAAGCCCGTCAAGGTCTTTTTACCCATAACTTCATGCTGAGAAGACATAGGAAAGCCAAAATTGAATCAGTTTGTCTAGAGGTCATGCTGAATCAGGGTTAAAAATTTCAACAATTTTGTTATAGCAGTTTGCCCATAATTAAATTGCAAAGCATGCACACAAGAGTTACATTACAGGACATCAAAAACAAGGTCTCTCCACAACGTCCACCTGTGTAGCCTGGGATAGGTTTGGAAACACAGGTCCAGTTCATTATTGCTTTGTAAATTTGATGAATGCCACAAGCATTTGGCATCATTTACCTTAGGAAAACTTGTTGAACACTTGAAATATTTTTGCAAGCCAATTTATGGAGAAACGAAAGGAAACCTCACAATGTAAAGAAAATGTTGGCTATCAACTTTGTGTGCTTCAGACGCGTTTTTAATTGAAAAACATTGCGTAATGGAGAAAATGAAATTGTTATGTTAGAAGATGCCGCACCCAATTTTAAAGGCTCTCAGAGTGCTGTGCCATTGACACAGCTTTTTCTCAAAAAAAAATTGGATGGATACTGAACCCTGCTCTGCCGGTCTAAGCCTGGGGTATTAGTTAAACACTCACCAGGTATTCTGGAGTAGATGGAAGGTGTGTCGTATGGATTCGGAATCAGGGACCATCGTTCGCTGTGGCAGTTGTAAGAAGCTGCTGACGTCACAGGGGTCATGGAGGTCATTGAAGACAAGGACAGGTAGGGCTGCTGGCCGCCATAACCTGGAAATGAAAATAATCGTGATTATACCATTCAACACCTCTGTCAATCAATCACAAGACAGTATTAGATCTCTTATACCATGCGACACTTCTGTCAGCCATTCACATAACAGTATTACAGGGAAATAATTCCCATATTCTTTGTTGTCCAGTTATCCTCTCACGTTTGACTGTTTGAGTGTTTGTCTCATGGTATAAGCCGGTTATTCACCATTGGATCAGGAATATGTGTTTATCACACCTCGGGCTAAAGCCCTCGGTTGATAAATCACATATTCCCTCTCCCATGGTGAATAACCTATACATATGCTGTCCACTTATTCCGCTAAGTTTATATGTTTGAGTGTTTGTCTCATGTTATAAGCCAGCTGGCCACCATGGGATCACTGATCAGGAATATGTGGTTCAGTGGCGTAACTGGGGGGTCTCGAGCGGGGGGGGGCACCTGTGGGGGCACAAGATTCTCTGGGGGGGCACCCACTATACTAATTGTATATTTTAGCCAGAGTTGCAAAGTTCATATGGGGGGCACCTGGGGGGCACAGGCCCAATATGGGGGGGGGGGCCTGTACCCCCCCGTGCCCCCCCGTAGGGACGCCACTGATGTGTTTATCACAGCTAAAGCCCTCGCTGGATAGGCCTAGATCACATATTCCCTCTCCCTAGGTGAATAACATATACTGTACATGTTATTCACCTTGGGAGATATACTCAAATTAAATTGCTCGACATCAAAATCTTCCTAATATGGACATTTGATGCAAAACGTCAAGCATCGATCACCCACAGATCAACCACTGTTAAAAAAGTCATATATGCAAGCTGGGAAGTTACAGCAGAAGTCAAAAGCATAGACTTGACTACGTGACCACAATGTCTTGCTGGGAACAGGAAAACCCTATTGAAACCAGTCAAATTTTACCTGATTGGAAAGTTGGTGAAATCTTTTTTGGTGTTTCCTTTTTTCTCCATTTTGCTCTTCTGTTTTGGAACCACACCTAAAACAAGGAATCGATTTGTTAGACTAGACACAAAACTGATTTTCGGTTGACAAAAGAAAGGTTTACCCAAAAATTAATTTAGGCCTAATTGATTGACAGTTTTGACACAATAAAAACTTAAGATTACACCCTTTTTTCTGTCCAGCCTAACGACCTTAAAAGCGTTGAAAAAATTGAGAAGCTAAAAATCAATTATGTCAAGCCTTATCAGGTGAAATGTCCCTTGACTCACATAACTCATTTTTATATATATAGGATTGTTCCTTAAGGCTCTGATCTAATTGCCCTGTTTTAGCATATATATTGATAACTGAACTGGACTTAATAAAGTTTTGTTATGGTTTCAGAAACCTTGAAAATGTGCAATTTTTCTGAATAATGACAAAATTTTAATTATCATGTAAAATTATTCAAAGGAAGGTTGCCAACTTGCCACAGACGCGGGTATTTCCTTTAGAATCATTGAGAATTAATTATAACTTAGATTAATAATTAATTATTGTCTAAGATTATAATATATATCTTTGACCTTTATTGAGGCTTTCTTTCATTTTCTCTCCTCTGAACCTGAAGAGGACTGAGACTAAATTGCAGGATTGAGTTGTATTTCTTTTAGGATGATAGTCATCGTCCATTTGCCTTTGGATGACATGCAGTTTCTTTTAGGATGGTAGTTGAACTTTTCACATAGGATTGTTGCTTTTGGGATGGTAGTTCTATTTCTTTGAGGATGGTAGTCTATACTAGTAATTTGCCATTTCAGGGAGGATAGTACATTGGTATATTTCTTTGAAGAGGGTGATACTCTATCCTATTCATCTTTTTTGGGATTATAGTTGTATTTCTTTAAGGATGATAGTTATCTGCCATTTCCCTTTGGATGACATGCAGTTTCTTTTAGCATGGTGGTCATGTGTCGTTTCTTTTGGGATGGTATAGTTCTATTTCTTTGAGGATGGTAGTCTATACTTTGTCTAGTAATTTGCCATTTCATGGATGATGGTACATTGATATATATTTGTTTATTTGAAAAGGATGGTACTATTCATCGTTTTGGGATTATAGCTGTATTTCTATGAGGATGGTAGTCATCTGCCTTTTTAAAGAATGACAATTGTAGGTCTATGCCTAACTTATAGAGTGGTACTCAATACTACTCATCTACCCTTTCGTCAAAGGACAGAGATCTGTAGGCAGCAAAAACGGTGATGGAAATGGGGGGGGGGGAGCTTGGCGGAGCTGAGCTCCTTTGATAAAAAAAAACTGGGGGGGGGGCTACTTAACTGACAGATCTATGACAATCACAGTACATTTGAATAGTATTAGTTGTAATATTTACCTGGACCCTGCTCTCTGACAGCGAAATCCTCATGGCCAGTTCCTCCCTGGCAAAGACATCAGGATAGGGGGCCCTTTCGAACGCTTTCTCCATCTCTTCAAGCTGATAGGCTGTGAAAGTGGTCCTGGAAGAAAAATTTGACAAATTAATGATCTGTTAATTATGTTACAATGTGTCAAAAGTATCAATGTCCATGAAATAATCTTTCTGACATTTTCAAATTTCTTGAAATGTCTTTAGAATAGAATAAAATAGAATGGAATGGAGCAGCAAATTGGTGATTAAGAAAGGAATAAGACCATTATCTGGGTATCCCCAAGAAAATGTGATTATAAATTTGTGTTTCCCCATTGATCAAAGCTGATTTAACAATTTGGATGATCTTCAATGTTTACACCGATTTAACCATATAATTCAGGCTTATTTCAAGTCATTTGAAACTATTTCCAATGT
>JAPTHN010000008.1:35276076-35508576 GCA_026936325.1 Platynereis dumerilii
CTGTACCTCAGGACTCAGTCAGGAGCTATCAAGCACCCCGGCAGCTGGTGATAGAGTCATGTGGAAAACACTGTCATGTCAAAAACAATCGCATTAAAAACAACAATCGAAAACGACCAATATAACAGGCCAAATAGGGGAGCCCTGAGTAAGCCTTTTGTTGCACTCCATTTAAAAGTGTAATGTTATGTGTTGCATTGTCTGATATACTTGTATGTATGAAACTATGAATGTATGATATATTGGCATTTTATTGCATTGGGCCAAATTGTATTCTTTTATATGGAAATCTATGGAAACACTACAAATTTATATTTACAGTCATATATATTGTGCTATTGTATATATGTACAAGTAATTAACCACGGGTGAGGGAATGTGTGATTTATCAACCGAGGCATCAAGGCCGAGGTGTGATAAACACATATTCCCGATCCCATAGTTACTAATCGACTCAACCATGAGACAAACACTCAAACAGTCAAACATGAGACGATAAGTGGACAACAAAGAATATAGGAATTATCACCCTAAAATACTGGCATGTGATTGGCTGACAGAGGTGTTAAATGGTATAAATATTTACATAATGCAGTTGTACCTGCGAAGAGTGATCCACCCCCTCCTCCTTTAAAATTACATCTTTTGACAGCAAACAATACAATTTGGATAAAATTTATTATACCATTCAACACCTCTGTCAGCCAATAACAAGACAGTATTCCCCTGCAATAGATCCCATATTCTTTGTTGCCCACTTATTCTGGAAGGTTTAAATGTCAGAGTATTAGTCACGTGGTAGAAGTCTGATTTGTTTATTATAATCCTTCAGTGTAGAATCTCAAAATGTTTTAAATTCTGTCTTTATTTATTTTCACAGTTTTGTGAGTGATTTCAAACAGTAAATTTGCAAACTGAACATATAAAAGCTTTGATGGAGTTTGTTAGCAGGACAAGTGCAGACTAATCTGCTTTAAGTGAAAATATGATTATGAAAACTTTGTCAAAAATCCAATGTCCATGAGTCCTCTAGTATTTTTTTGCAGATAACACACAGTGTCAGAGGGACTCCTTAAATTGGATTGTTTGGATTCTCCAAAAATGTTAACTGACTGGTTATGTAACTCTTCATAAACAGCGGTTATTGTTTGTCCAAAAACAACTTGTTGGATTAATTATCAGAACTTGTTATGTCTCTTTGTTTTGATTTTCCCTTTGTCACCATATAACTTGCAGAGGCACTGATAACTTAAAAGTATAAAATTAATTTTGTTATCCAATATTATTGTTATTAATCTATAACAATTAAAGATTCCCACAGTATGAAAGAAAACAATTTTGTTTCAAGTTCACTCTGCCATATCTTGCTCATTTGCATGCTGCTTGTGGTCATTTACATGGCCAGTTCCTGCAGACTGGTCAAACCAATGGGTTTTCATCCAATCAGAGAGGCAAAATGCTCTCAATGAGGTCAGGCCGGGCTTTCGAAAGTATCAAGCCAGGTGTGAAGTACACTACCTTCTTACAGTTGCGCTTGAAAATTAGTGAACCCATAGAGATTTACCATTGAAGACAATGATAAAGTTGTCTCACCGTACTGGCCATAACATAAATGATATTGCACGAATCATTGAACCAATGACTGTATTATACCATTGAGGCTTCCCACTACATGTACCAGCCTGGCCATTGGATTTGTATCGGGGGTCTTTGCGCTAGATAGGGGTTATAATTGTGCAAAAGTAAATGCACCCTCTGCTCCTATCTTTTAACATTACGCCTAGGGTGCACTTACTTTTGCACGATTATAGCCCCTATCTAGCACAAAAACCCCTGATACAAATTCAATGGTTAGGCTGGTACATGTAGTGGGAAACCTCAATGGTATAATACAGTCATTGGTTCAATGTTTCGTGCAATATCATTTATGTTATGGCCAGTACGGTGAGACAACTTTATCATTGTCTTCAATGGTAAATGTCTATGATTTCGCTAATTTTCAAGCACAACTGTATATATTTACTAGATATAGTACTCTGCACACAGAGTTCATATTTAATGTCATGCATAAGAGACAACCGTGGTGAGCTGCCACCGGCAGTGAACTCAGCAAGAATTCACATGAAGCAAGTGACGTTATGAGAAATCAAGCGACGTTATGAGATTTGCAAGCATTCTCAGCTGGTAGTTGAAACAGATACTTAAAGATTCTTTTTATAAAATTGTGCGGCTGGTTTAAGGTGTCGGCAACATTAGTGTTAAAAGTACACACTGATTTACTCAAAGCTGTCTGTATAACATTGTTTGATTATAAGCTATCCATACTACAAATGTCAAAACACAGTCTGATTTTACAGAGCAGATAAGAGGATTAACTCATGCATGGAACTGGGTCATGGAAATCCAGCAGTCTCTCCAGCTGAAGCTGTTCGACACAGAGAGATTGTGTCAGTCTGTAGATACAGTCTGTCTTGCTCAAGCACGGCTACTGCCTGTGCTGAGAGATTGTATGTCAGATGTGAAATGATCATATTGTCATCTTGCCAGACTATATTTTGAACAGGGAAAATTTAATATGACAAACCAAATTATATATGAAGGCGTAAAATATATTAGAATTATCAAAACTCAGCAAAAAGTATGGTAAAAACTTGATGAAACACATACAGAAAAACATGAAAATATGGATAAAATTGAGTGCAAAAAACATAAAAACAGGAAAAATCAACATAAAAACATGATATGAAAGGGACAAAAAGAGGGATCTGATAATGAGATAATCTAGCAGTGGAGAGAGAAAAGGATTTTGAAAAAAAGACCAAAATAAATGAAGCTGGTTTTAGTGGTTGGCACACGCTGCCTCCGCTAAATTATTTCTCAATTTGGTCAATCAAAAGTCATTGAGAAAATTAGCCCTTTCAATTACAGGGAGTGAGTGCGGGTGTGCCCCTATGCTGGGCTTCAATTATCAGATTTATCCCCCTACCAACCAAGTCCTAAATCGCCCCCCTCTCCCCCTCCCCTTCCATTCTCCACCCTGGACAAACATAACATTGGGTTGTACCAAAGATATCATCTTTTCAAAAAGACCGGTAACTCCCAGTCTGCAAGAACTGGCCATGTAAATGACCACAAGCAGCCTGCAAATGAGCAAGATATGGCGGAGTGAACTTGAAACAAAATTGTTTTCTTTCATACTGTGGGAATCGTTAATTTTTATAGATTGATAACAATAATATTGGATAACAAGATGAATGTTTATACTTTTAAGCTATCAGTGCCTCTGCAAGTTATACAGTGACAATGGAAGAATCAAAACAAAGTGACATAAACATTTTTGATAATCATGCAAGGTGTTTTCAATGTTTATGAAAAGTTGCATAACCAATCAGTTAACATTTTTGGAGAATCTAAACAATCCAATATAAGGAGGCCCTCTGACACTCCGTGCCATCGGCAAAAAATGCTAGAGGGAATCATGGAGTCTGTGCAACTCCAGTGTAATCAATGCATGTTGGAATCACAGTGAGTCAAGTTGAGGATGTGTGTCTTGCAAGGTCACCTGATCACTTTGATCTCTGCCTCTCACTCCCAAAACTAGGTTAAAAATATTACATCAACATTCTCAAATTTATCATTCAAATTTTTGAGAATTAACAATGAGTAAAGAATTGTAAGGCTAGTGATTGTGCAGAGTACAATGTTGCAACAAAGACTATGGTGATCCAAGAGAAGTGGTGAAGAGGCGACAGGGTACCTCTAGCATTCTCGCTGTTTGACTGGAGCTACACTTCTTTTTGAAATAAACTCTTTGGTATATATATATTATATATATATAGAAATACGGTGAACCTCATCCCCTGTGTTAATGTGAAGCATCAATGATGAGCGTCCCCTTCAGTGGATCTTTTGGGGGGAGGGGTAATTGACTTTTCATACTGCTGATTTGTCATGATTTTACCCAATACTTTCAATGTTTTAATTTGATTAAACTAATCCTGCTTGTTGGTGACAGGTAAACGAAAGGATTATGCATCTGATTTTTACTCCAAAATCAGTTATGACAAATCAAATGGCCTTCTCTTGATCATGACTAATCAAACAGCCTCTAAAAAAGTATGTTTCCCATGTTGAATGCAAAGAAAGTGACACTTCGTCGGCTACCATGAGTCACGATATGCATTTTTCACTGTGAACTGGTCCTCTCTTTTTGCATAACAAATGGATAGGCTGTAATGCCACTGACCTGTATCTTGTCTTCTTCTTCTTGGGCTCTCCGGTGGGGTTCTCCCTGGCTAATGGTTGTACTCCGGGGGTTCCTACGGGGGCGGCTGGGGCTGCGGGGTCGGGCAGGGACGAGGGGTCGACTGAAGCTTCTTCCGCCATTCGGGGGATGAAGCCTTCTGCAAAACACAAGATTTTTTATTTATTCACACAAAGTATTGTAGCAGGTCACGACAGATCGTACACTGGTAAATTTTCCAGAAATTTTTTTTCGAAACCCATTCACTGCCTTTGGATATATAAGTCCTACATGCTGATGAAAAGTGAGTGAAACAAATGATTTTTTACCATTGGGCCAATGCCAAACATCTCAAACCAAACTGCTTGTGGCAGCAGTAGTAGATTCTAATGTGATGAGACGAAGATCCACTCTAATGAGAATCCATGCTCCACAAGCAGTTTGGCTGAGGATGTTTAGCATTGACCCAATGGTAGATCGTCACCCATTTCATCTACTTTCGACAGCTCAGTATTTTATACCATCATTATTCATTATAGCACCTATATCAAACATTTGGTCCTTTTTTTTTTCCTTTTTTTTTTAAACTAAAGCCATACCTTTTTTTCTCTTCAAATATTGAATCAATAAATCATCCCTTTGTGTATGATTATTGAAAACCTACATCTCAGATGTATGATATATATATACATCTCATCAGATCTCAACCAAAAAATTTGTTGTAGTTGTTTTCTTGATCTGTTTTTGTATTTTTGCAGTCTATATTTTAAGAAAGATATGCAATGAATCAACAACCTTTGCCTGTGAATCATTAATTCAGATAAAATTGGTATTGAACTTGATCCTATGTCCTTGATGAGAGATAAGATGATTCGATCTAATTGGATTTAATTGGGCTTAATTGAGTTTGATGACGGTCGAATAGAAACCATTATATACATTTAAATACATTTGAATGCATTTAACAACACTCAAATTCAAATTGGTCAAATTGAGTGGCTGATACACGATGATACATTAGTTGAAATTGAGAAGTGCTTGCATCAAAATGAATTAGAATGAAATGGAATGAATTTGTATGCTGATAAGAGCCCCATGCCACTGCCAGCTTCCATGCCAATTCATTGAAATGCAAAGTGGTGGATTTGTGCAATTTGCAAAATTAGGCAAAAATGTGTGTAATCTAACAAGATTGATTACATAGTAATAGGCTGCTGCTGGACCTCATAAGCTTATATTCATAAAGCAGCACGATTTACTAATGTCATCATCATAATAATGATGATCATACCATTATGCATTAATGCAATTACAGCAGTTATGATCCATATACATAACAGTTTTATGTGGCTATTTGCAGACCACCATTGCCCATATATGTGACCCCATAGGGGTGTTAGCAATTCGGGGGTTAATCACTGATACACGGATCTATTAGGGCCCTTAGAGAGGGGGTAAATAGCACAGTGGTTTTTTAGGGGATCAGGGTGGTTTGGAGGTAGGGGTGGGGTCTGGGACTAAAGTATTTACTGTATTTTATGCCATTTTGAGGCTTGATCAAAGACATTCGTTTTTCAATAAGACATGTTACTCAATCACATGCTTGTGTGAGTCCACCAAGTTTAAGACAGTGGAACAGGCCATTTTGTAAGTATTACAGCCTTTCACTTTGATACCAAAAAAAGAGTGTACGGTTGCATTGTGAAAATGGCACTTCATGTGTCATCATACTGATGCTTTGTCATGACCATACCTAATACTTTCAATGCTAATTTGATTTAAGGAGACTTATCCCTCTTGTTGGTGACAGCCAAACGAAAGGATTATGCATCTGATTTTCAATCCAAAATCAGTTATGACAAGTCAAATGGCCTTCTCTTGATCATGACTAATCAAACTGCCTCAGTGCCTCTATATTTCCAATGTTGAAAGTATAGAAGATACACTTCCATCAGCTATTATGAGTCACGAAGTGCATTTTTCACAGTGAACTGGTCCTCATTTTTTCTTTATCGAAGTGAAAGGCTGTAATTGAAGTGTTGGAGAATTGGCTCTCCATTTAGCCCCTGCAAAATCTACACCACTGAGAGTTGCCCCACTAGTAAGTGCCCTTTGATTCTAAATTACATGTAAAATTGCTAAAACGTAGCAATGTACCGATGGAGGTAAACTAAATATATGTGAATTTAAAACTAATCCTGCTTGTTGGTGCCAGGCAAACCAAAGGATTATGAATTCTGATGTTTACTCTAAAATCAGCTTACGAAAAATCAAATGGCCTTCTCTTGATCATGACTAATCAAGCAGCCTCTGGGTTTCCCAAGTTGAATGCCCGGTTCAATGTGGAGAAGAGGCCACTTCATCTGCTATCAGGAGTCACTAAGTGCAAAAATCTACTGAACCCACAGTCCCACACTCATTGGGCTATGCCATTGAGTCAATGCTTGACATCATCAACCGAACTGCTTGTGGGACCACAGAGTTAGAAGGGACAATAATATTTCTATGGTGGGACAATGGATTCTCATTCAGTTATAAATGTTGATTTATATTATCCACTGATTACACCGTCATTACACTTATCTATTTTTCCATTTTATACTGTTTAGTCAAAGGAGAAGCAATGTGATGAAAAATTAAACCATGAAAGAGGATGTTTTCGATGTACATCTATCTGAGAAAAATGGCAGCCTCTTCTCCTTGCTATTGCCAAGACTTACTTATAAGTCTGAATCTAATGATTACCCTTCCCAGTGCAGTAATTTCAATTGGGAAGGGAAATTCATTTACTTGTATGAAGATTTTGACTTATACATAGGTGGTTTTTAGGGCATCTCATCGGATTAAAATTCATGCTCCCACAAGCAGTTTGGTTGAAGATGTTATAGCTGTTTGCAGATTGGCGGTCCGAGCAGTTTCAAAATTAACTTTCAACTTGGTCGTGTGATGTCACTGGCTAAAAATTATTTTGTTTGTGTCAGTTATGGTTAATCAGTTGATTCAGTGGTTATCATATCTAGCAGCATAGGTGACAATAAACACTAATTAAATGACTCAAGGTACTTCATCAAATAAGAAGATTAGGAGACCAACAGAAAACTGTCAATGATGTGGCAAAGCCAAATTGCAAATTTTAAATAATAAAATTAATTTTCCAGTGGACCGCCAATCTGCAAAGAGCTCTAAGTGTTGAACCGACGGCAAAACTTTTCCTGCTTCTTCACATTCTAGCACCAATGCACCATTGTGTTATCTCAGTTTTGCTTTTTAGTTTGACAATTGGCAAAACTAACAGTAAATTTGAACGTCAAAGCATCAAATTATAATTATCATTTTATGGACACATATTGACTTTTTTCATAAAATTAATTCCAATTACATTAATTTCATAAATGTAGTCACACAACTGGCCTGATTAAATCTTCAATTGCATCCCAGTAATTTAAATGAGTTTTCCGTGCAATAGGGAGTCCCTATTAGGGACGCTTATTCGATGATATAAAATCAGTTACAACTTCCTAACGACGTAATTTGACAGAAATCTAAAACATACTAAATATTGTACGGTAATTTCTAAAAGTGAAAACATCATTCTAAAACAGTTGTCATCTGTACCACAATAATAGACGTAGCAGAGTATTAAAATTAAACTGTTTGAAAATTAAGGAAGAGTTTACACAGATTATTTTAACCAGGAAAAATGTAATTTGATAAATTCTGGAGGCCTGATGTTAACATGAAATTTACCACAAAACAGGATAACCACCAGGCAGCAAGCTTTTTGGAGAGAAGTTATAATTCGACATCCGCATTACGTTTCCTTATTTTAGAACCTAATTTAATTACGCCAAATTCAGCAAATCCTATTTCGTAAAAAAACTAATTAATGACAACCGTGGGAATTAAAGATAAATATAAAAGCATCGTTACATTTGAACTGAAACACGTTTCGAAGTATCATTCTATCAGTGACCTAGTCAATTGCAAATAATGATAATGGATAGGATTTGCCTCGCAATTCCACGTTTCCGCGTCCCATGAACGTATAGGTTGCCATAGAAACAATGAAACAATTTAGCGCCTGTACACATACGTCATACAGTGCTGCCTGTAAGTAAGTGAAACGCATGACATTGTGCCATTGCATCAATGCTTAACATCCTCAACCAAACTGCTTGTGGAGACTTGAATTCTCATCCGATGAGAAAAAAAACATATTGGGTCATAAAGGCTGATATGTGAGGCAATTGGGATAACAATGGCAGCCAATTTTCTCTGTAGTACCAACTGAAAGAAAATGTTGTTAGCTTTTACATGGTACCAGTCGTGCTGTCTTATATTAAATTCTTATGAAGTTATGATTTGAAATAGAACAACCTCTCTCTGAAAATGTCAGGGCTCTAGACAAAATTTTACTCCCTAATTCATAAAGCAAGCTTTTCCATGGTAAAAAATATTTTTTATAAATTTGTTTCTGTCTTTCTGCCACTTTTGGAATTGAGAATCCCAGTAATTAAAAAGCACATTTTCTTGAACAGGTTTGGTCTTTCTCCAACACTTTAATTACTTAATATATGAAAAAGTGTAAGCTGCAGTGCAAATGGTCCCTGAATAAAGCTTTTATTTTAGAATATTTTTGTGCTATGCAAACTGAAAGATTTTTGAGACCTTTCCAACCATCGCAGTTAAAATACTGTAAGATACAAATTGTCAAAGTTATCGGGAAGTGCACAGCAGCAAAAATGGTTGAAAAAAATAACCTGAAAGAGAATTCACTAAGCAATGGTGATTGATGGATGATTGGGGGCTTTACGTCCTGTTTTTATGCACTTGATAGGCTAATTAGGACAGGAGGAGGACATAACAATGTGGCGAAGGATGACTGAAACAGCCGTCCGACATAGGCCAAGGTGACCCAACAAGAGTTGGATTCGAACCCTGGACCCAGCATCTGACACATTACCACTAGACCCTCCCCCGACCAAGCAATGAATAGTCATATCTCCATTTCCAGGAGTTGGAATCTCCAAGTCCTAGTACTAGTGCTTTTCGAATAAAAATTTGCATGAAAAATTAAAATAGACACACCCTGACAATGCAGGGATTTCTGTGCAGTAACAGGATTTTCAGATAAGATTTTTATTATAATCAAATCCTTTTATATGTAATTAAAATAAATCGGCATCAAAGAAATTTTTTCGCAAACTTTCAGGATGTCGTATTTTGGTAATACACCATACGCCTACACAATAATATAATTATGAGTAATACATTCTTAATTTTCAAAAATAGACACAAAAAAGGGATTTTCCAAATTTTTCATCAATTTTGCAAAGTGACAATTCTGTTTGATTATCTTAGTTTTAACACTAATTATCATATGATATTCTTTTAACTAATTGTAAAGATAAAAAAATTGAATAAACAAAAATTGTAAGCCCATCTTTATTGGAAAGATGTTACGGTTTGGCACATGTGCTCAAATCAGGACATTTTTTTTTTTACTTTCAGATCTAAACTGCACAGGCCATCAGAGAATATTAATTTTAAATATGATTTTGGAGCTAGCTATATATCATGCTTGGTATCATTTTAAATGTTTTATTGTCTTGAATAATAATAATAAGCTTAAACAACATTTCTTTTTGAGAAGTTTTTAATTTTAACTTACTCGTAGGTGCTGGAGTTTCGTTATTTTTCAGCCCAAACCACAATGAAATGGACTCAGGGTTTTGGAAGGTGTTTGCGAAATTTGACACTACTTTGTGCATGCGTCGAAAAGGCATTTCTGCAGAGATGCACGATTTGACTCTGACTATTTGAAAATCTAATCCTGAAGTTTGAATGCAATTAGTGCAATACCTGATATACACTCCTGCTCATAAATATGGAATACTTTTTTGGAAAAAAAGTGTCAAATAAAAGTAAATTTCAGAGTGTGAATGTAGGCAAGGTCCATTGTAGAGGTCAAGACATCTTCTCTAATCACTCTTTGAAAGCCTTAACTACATTTTTTTCAAGAATTTAAAATTTTTGGTTTAATGCACCTCTCCTTAAAAAACCCCCTGAATTTCCATATTTCGTGCTGCTGTAACTTTTCCTGGGGTTAATGCTGCAGCATACGTTTTAAACTACAGCATGTTCTTCCCTTTAGCAGTCACTGGAAGTAGCTACCATTGAATCAGACCGTCATGTGCTCCAGCAGAAGTTGCTAAAGTTGTAAATTTCAATGGAGAATGTTGAAGTATTCCATATTTATGAGCAACGGTGTATATGGTAAGCAGGAAACAAAGAAAATCCTCAACAATGACTCTATATCATTTAATTAAATTTTACTTTAAAAAATTGCATTTTTTACTTTAAAAAATTTTAGTTTTTACTTTAAAAAATTACATTTTTTAATTTCAAAAATTACATTTTTACCTTATAAATTACTTTTTTACTTTGAAATTACATTTTTTTCTTTAAAAATTACATTTCTTCACTATAAAGAATTAAAATACTGTTCATATTGTTCTAAATGTTTTGTGTACATTTTTTGGTTTGGGATAAAACTATGATTTTTTCTGGATTGGAAGCTTTTGTTGTATCCCGATATCTAGAGCACAGGCATAGAGACACCATGTTCGAACCAAAATTACTGGAATACCAAGTTTTGAACAAAGTTATTTGAGGTGACAATATTTGCATTTTGACCTTTAAAATAACAAAGATATTCTAGTGGTTGCCAGTAGAAGCCTGAAATTCACCTTTTGGGTCATCATTCTTCTGTTTTGAACAAATGAACATGGTTTTATTTAGGCCTAATATTCCACAATTGTTCCAGGATTATCGTGCCCCAAAAAACAACACTTTTTCATGTAACTCCGATTCATCACCTGCGAGTCAAGTTCAGGATATGCCCTTTCTGATCGATTTGCCTCCTGCCTGTGACCCAAAGTAAAAAGAAGGCTCAGGGGGCGGCCATTTACTAGTCGGGGGCGGGGGGGGGGGGGCATAGGCGTACGGCGCATGAGATTTTTCATTTGCCTGAATTTCAAAATCTAGTAGATTCAATGCCATTTCAAATTAAGTTGCCTGGAAATAATTAATTTTCGATAGTGTTTATTTAATCATCTGCCCAAATAGTCTAGCCATTTTGCCAGAATCTTTCTGTATCCCAAACTGCTTATAGTAGAGGAAACAGAAGCCAAAAAGTCCAATATTTAAGGAGATACCCCGCACGGAAGTACAACAGGCCGAATCATATACCAAAATGTTCGCCAGAATGTCAGCTATCTGAATCCGGCTAAGAAAATTACTGGTTCCGGGTACTAACTGAGGGAGAGCTGTTGCCATGGCAACAGATTTATTAAAATTGTAATTGGCAAATAATTCATTTCTAATGCTTTTCTTAAACACCAAAGTTCACAGACAAGGTTTTTGTGCCTGGGCAAACTATAGTTGAGAAAGACTTCCCACTGGCAGACCAATTTTGCTCCTGCATTGTATTGGTTGCCATGGAAACGAGAAATCATAACAAGTTTGAAGTTTCCAGTCATTATCACACACTTTGATATCTTATACTCCAAAATTATTTCATTAAACCCGCTAGTGTTTTATATGGAAATGTTGCTGAGAGTGTCCTCTTTCAAAACCTGTGCGAGATTTTTATGTTTCATGTCTAGTTATTGCACTAAAATGGTTTCCAAGGCAATAAGTCAGGACAAACAAGTTTATAAGAATTTTGGAATTTACCAATATCTCAACTAATAGACATGCCATAGTGCTCATTTTTGGCCATAATCATTGTGGCAGGATGACCTTCAGAAAAGTGAACCCTCAGATATGTGGCATGGTCTTGGTTGCCATGGAAACAAGAAATCATAACAAATTTGAAGTTTCCAGTCATTATCGCTAACTTTGATCTCTTATACTCAAAAATTATTTCATTAAACCCACTAGTGTTGTTCATGGAAATGTTGCTGACAGTGTCCTCTTTCAAAACCTGTGCGAGATTTTTATGTTTCATGTCTAGTTATTGCACTAAAATGGTTTCCAAGGCAATCAATCAGGACAAACGAGTTCACAAGAATTTTGGAATTTATCAATATGTCAACTAATAGACATGCCATAGTGCTAATTTTTGGACATAATCATTGTGGCAGGATGACCTTCAAAAATGCAAACCCTCGGATGTGTAGCATGGTCCTGGTTGCCATGGAGACAGGATATCATAACAAATTTGAAGTTCTGGCCATAATTAACACACTTTGAACTCTTATACTCTAAATTTACCTCATAAAACCTGCAGTTGTGCCACATGAAAAGCTTGTGAGAGTCTCCTCTTTACAAATATGGGTATGATTTGTATGTTTCATGGAAATTTATTTCATTAAAACTATTTCCAAGGCAACAGATCGGGTCAAATAATTTAGACGAGGTTGAGACATTATCAATATCTCAACTAATAGACATGTCATCTTGCTCATTTCCGTATATAATCATTGTGGAAGGATGAACTTCAGAACAGTGAACCCTCCATGACATTTTATTACAAGTATTAATTACCATGGAAACAAGAAATAACAACTATGATGCTTCGAGGGGATTCATAATTAACACACTTTGGTCTCTTTTACTCCAAAATAATTACATAAAACCAACAAGTGTTGAACATTAAAATGTATTGTGAGAATGTCCTCTTTCTGAACCTGGACAAGATGTTTATGTATGATGTAAAATTTATCCACTGAACGGTTTTCAAGACAATGGAATAGGTAAAGACAATTGAAGGATTTTTTTAATTCATCAATATCTTACTGATACTCTTGACAACTTCCTCATTTTATGACATAATCATTGTGTATGTATCTCCTTCAGAAAAGTGAATCCTCCATGGGACATTGCAGTCTTGTTTGTAATGGAAACACATACATATTATTGATATTTTAGGTAACTTACTAATCATGTATCGTTTCAATTGACTTCACAAATTGTCACCGGAGTCACGTCGCTAAAGTAAAATAATTTTTAGTGGCACTAAGCATCCGCTTTTGCTATTTAGATGATGGGAACGCTTGTTAGAACGTTTCAGGTAATCCTATCACTAATCTAATTTAAGCTTAACATAGTCTCAACAAATAAGTACTTGTGCTCCAGTCCTGCATTGAATTAAAGCTTTTTAGGGGTATCCTAAATATTTTAGATACCATTGAGGTAGATAGGAAGACCCTCCTGGAAAGTGCAGCTGTCAAGGATGGGAAACAAAGCGTAGTAGAACAGTTGCGACAAGGTATCTTGTCGCAGCTGTTTTGGAGCTGTTTTGAGGCTGTTTTGAGTCTAAAGAGAGGTATGACTTTGTAGAAAATGCTTTAAAATATACATTCTGTGAACATTTCAAGATATTCCTGCAATCTGAAGTGTCAATATTGGCTGATTTTCACCGATTAACTGGCTGAAATGACGCAGATTCTCAGTTTAAAGGTGATGGAATTTGCATATATAATGTGATAACTCTTGATCTGCAAGTTTTTCATGTGTCATAATTTTTCACCCAGACAATCTACTGAAGTGTAACTTTGCAAACCTAAACTGAAGCAGTGACATCTTGCATTTCACACATTTGATGCCAGTCTCTTGTAATCCCCAACTCTCCTCGAAAGGCTCCCAAAATTTACCAAACTGATCATAAAATGCCATGTCATAATAAACATGGATGCCTTCATGATCAAGTAATAAAAATTATACAATTACATTGGAAAACCATTGGAAGTACCATTTTTCAAAAACAGAAGTCCATCTTGCTGTCAAAACACATCATATCACAGCAAATTATCCTTAGAATGTGTCTTTAGGACACTTCTTTAGTCCTGTGTGACGAACCATCAAACCCTGCATCTCTCGGAAACATAATGGCAAGTGGAAAATTCCCAGTTCAGTTTCCCATAGGAATACTAATAGTATTGTCAAATCAGATGAGCTCCATCAATTTCAAGATATTTTCAATTGCATGGCCAGTCATTGTTGCAATGTGATGTTCTTTGGTTAGGGGTGAGCTCTCAACCTAAGGAAAGCAAGGTATAAGTTTGATAATAGTTTCATATTTTGTCTGGCTTACATGATCTTTTCATTGCAATAAATGGCAATTTCAATGCTACATGTCAATGTAGGATAGTTATATGCATTTTTTGATCATGAATTCATCCATGGTTGAAATGATGGTTCTACATTTCACTGTGTTATGAGGTAAACATTCATGGTATTTATGATCAGTTGGATAGATTTTTGGTGCTTTTCGAGGAAATTTGAAGAAATTGCATAATAAGTGTGAACACCCAAAACTTGACTGTTTGTCACAACGCCTCATTGAACTGTCATGTTTTGACAAAATTGGTGTATTGGCTCCATGGCACATATATGACCATGTGTAAAACAAATCCAAAAGGCGTTATTAATTTGGAGATACATTGAAAAAACACGGGTACATAATAGGTCGGACACACTGGAATTGAAAAATGCCTAATTATGTACTAATGCATTGTTGATTGGAAATTCATTGATATCACAAAATTTAATTTGTTAAACTCTCAAAATTACCTATAATATCTAAAGATTTATGCATTTCCATGGCAACAAGGACCACAATATCCCATGGAGGGTGGGTCACTTTGCTGATGGTCATTGCTACATAATGGTTTGTCATAAAATTTAACATGATGGTTAGGATATAGGTTGTGATATTGATAAATTACAAAATTCAAATATATTGTTTGCCTTGACTTGTTGTTTCAGAAACGATTTTGTAAGATAAATTACATAAAACATGCAAATCTTGTCTATGTTTTGAAAGAGGACACTCTGACAGACATTTAGATTCACAACACTTTTTTTTTGGTATTATGAATAACTTTAGTGCAAAAGAGACCAAAGTGTATTATTTATAAATCAACGGGAAACTTCAAATTTGTTTTGACTTCTTGTTTCCATGGCAACCAAGGCACATGACATGGAGGGTTCACTGTTCTGAAGGTCATCCTTCTACACTGATAATATCCAAAAATGAGCAAGATGGCATATCAGATTCTATGATCTCTGAGATATTCAGAAATTCCAAAATTCGTCAAATTTGTTTGACCTGATATGTTGCCTTGGAAATAGTTATAAATGTCCAAGAAACATACAAATCTAACCCATATTTGGAAAGAGGGCACTCTCCCAAACATTTTCAGGTATCACAACTGCAGGTTTTATGAGATCATTTTAGAATATAAGAGCTCTAAATGTGTCAATTATGACCAGGACTTAAAATTTGTTATGATATCCCGTCTCCATGGCAACCAAGACCATGCCACACATCTGAGGGTTCACTTTTCTGAAGGTCATCCTGCCACTATGATTGTGTCCAAAAATGAGCACTATGGCATGTCTATTAGTTGAGATATTGATAAATTCCAAAATTCTTGTGAACTCGTTTGTCCTGACTTATTGCCTTGGAAACCATTTTAGTGCAATAACTAGACATAAAACATAAAAATCTCACACAGGTTTTGAAAGAGGACACTCTCAGCAACATTTCCATATACAACACTAGCGGGTTTAATAAAATTATTTTGGAGTATAGGAGATCAAAGTGTGTGACTATGACTGAAAACTTCAAATTTGTTATGATATCCCGTCTCCATGGCAACCAAGACCATGCCACACATCTGAGGGTTCACTTTTCTGAAGGTCATCCTGCCACTATGATTGTGTCCAAAAATGAGCACTATGGCATGTCTATTAGTTGAGATATTGATAAATTCCAAAATTCTTATAAACTTGTTTGTCCTGACTTATTGCCTTGGAAACCATTGTAGTGCAATAAATAAACATAAAAACATAAAAATCTCGCACAGGTTTTAAAAGACGACACTCTCAGCAACATTTCCACATAAAACACTAGCAGGTTTAATGAAATAATTTTGGAGTATAAGGTATCAAAGTGTATGATAATGACAGGAAACTTCAAACTTGTTTTGATTTCTCGTTTCCATGGCAACCAATACAATGTAAAAGCAAAATTGGTCTGCCCGTGGGAAGTCTGTCTCAACTTTAGTTTGATCAGGCACAAAAACCTCATCTTTGAACTTTGGTGTTTAAGAAAAGCATTAAAAATGAATAATTTGAGAATTACAATTTTAATAAATTTGTTGCCATGGCAACAGCTCTCCCTCAGTTAGTACCCGGAACCAGTAATTTTCTTAGCCGGATTCAGATAGCTGACATTCTGGCGAACATTTTGGTATATGATTCGGCCTGTTGTACTTCCGTGCGGGGTCATCATCAAAAATGAGCTCATATTTCCTCTACTATTATGAGGGGGGCTTGGAGTTTTCCTCGTCAGGAAATTATTTATTTCACAGTAATGGTGGACGTAATTATTTCATGCACGCGAAGCCCCCAAATTTTAATTTCTAAATCAAGCAACACCTACTTAAGACATATCCCCTAAGAAATGATTTATTTCAAGACTGCCCAAAAAGAATTTATTTCTTTCACCATAAATGAGCAAGAAAAGACTCTAAGCCCCCCCGGATATTAAATGTGTTAAATTTGCCTTGGCACTCCTTATACAGTGGTCCCTGCGTTATAAGACCACCCTTCTGCGGTCATTATGTGGTCTCTCATGGGGGTGCGGTCTGTCGTTTGGGTGCAGTTGCAAATACTACTTAGTGCAGGAGGAAGGCAGTCACATATGGCAAGTCGGTCTTACAACGCAGGTACCACTGTATATTTCAAGTGCATTCTGCACAATCTGGGTTTGCACCTACACGAGAGATAGCTTTGTGGCATATAATGCAGGGTCCACTACTGTAACAGGACTTTTAGATAATAATTGTTTTCTAGAATCCTTTCATATGAGCTAATAATAAAAAGTATTAATTGCATCAAAGAACTTTTTCGGGATAACAGATTTAGGTGATATGGCAGTACTGTAAACCGCATGCACTGACTTAAAAGTCGAGGGAGACTTTGAAGCTCTTTGAATGCTTGGAAGGCTGTTACAATCATCCATCGCCTCATTGCCGTGTCCTCCTCGTTAAAAAAATTGGGGAAAACTTCAAATATAGGGTTGTGCTTAACAATTTCGGATTATTTTCAATAATCGGGATAAGCTTCTCTAAAAACTTCAAAAAAATGGGATAAACATTTCAAAAATTGGGATACATTTTAAAATTTAAGATACACTTCAAAAATTGGGATAAACTTCAAAAACGTATCATTAATTAAAAATTGGGATAAATAAACTATAGAATTCGAAGAAATTTCGAAAATTGGGAGAAATCACAAAATTTTGGATACACTTAAAAATTTGGAATAAACTTCAAAAATCAGAATGAACTTCAAAAATATGCACTTCAAAATTTGGGATAAACTAAACAAACTTAGGATTTTGATAACACCAAATGGGTATGGTGGTATTTTGAGATGTACTACACAATGAAAAAAATTAAGATACACTTCAAAAGTTGGGATAAACTTTAAAAAACGTATCATTAATTACAAAAATTGGGATAAACTTCAAAATTTGTTATCGAAAATTGGGAGAAATTAAAAATTTTGGATACAGTTAAAGAATTGGAATAAACTTCAAAAATTAGAATAAACTTAAAAACACATGCACTTCAAAATTTGGGATAAACTAAAAAAACTTAAAAGTGAAGAGACAGGGCTCAGATAACGATATTTGTAGGAAGATCCACCAGTGCATGGAAATATAGCTTGAATCTCTGTTCAGAATTATTTTTTAAAATTACAATGTTTCTAATTACATAACATTTTAAAATATTTGTCATAAATCGTGTTTGTCACGTTATGGTATATTGTTTTTAGGTAGTTTTTTAAGATTTGGAAAACATGAAAATTCAAAAATTCAAAACGGCCTGATTATATGAATTTATAAAGATCGTTTCGATAAATTAATGGGTTGATATATCAACTATTTTTAAAAAATAATAAAATATTTCATAATGCCGGAGTAAAATTCACCAATCAACAACATCATCAATGATTCAATTCTACTATCAATTCCTAAATTAATCAATTAAGTAATCAATCAATTCAGGAATCAGATAATTAAATGCTCATTAATATGACGTTATTAGGGCCGACTGCTTTCATAATATAACACTGAGAGTGGCACCGGAAAAACAGCGGGTTACACAGTAAAATTAAAAATGTTGAGTCAGCTTAGAGCTCTTTGCAGATTGGCAGTCCACTGGAATAAATTAATTTTCTTATTTTCAATTTGCAAACTGGCTTTGCTGCACCATTGACCTTTCTGTTGGTCTCCAAATCTAACTTGATGAAGTACCTTAAGTCATTTAATTAGTTTGTTTATTGTCACATAAAATTATATGTTGCTAAATATCTTGTTGTTTTAAGTTATGACTGGCTTCAAAATGTTTTGTCAGTTATGGTTAATCAGTTGATTCAGTGCTTATATATATATCATATCACACAGCATTGGTCACAATAAACAAACTAATTAAATGACTTAAGGTACTTCATCCAATAAGAAGATTAGGAGACCAACCATAAAACTGTCAATGACGTGGCAAAGCCAGTTTGCAAACTGAATTTTTTTTTCCAGTGGACTGCTAATCTGCAAAGAGCTCTAAGCTGACTCAAAATTTCTTATTTTACAGTCCATATTGTAGAGAGCCTGTTGCCCCAAGACAAGTCACAATATTGATGTGTCCCAAACATCGGCATGGCAGCATTTACACACTGAAATTAACTGTCAATTTGTCATTGGGTAACTTATGACCTCAGTGGTGATTGCTGGTCTAGGATATTTGATTTGAATTTACTTTGTTGTCACTTGTAGTCGGTGATATCACCTGTTCTAGCCAGTGTTTATTTCATGCAAAACTTACTTAAAATAAAATGATTTGATGCTGATTTGATTTGATATCACCTCAATAACATACATATTATATATGATTCATAAAGAATAACATGGCAAGGACACTTTTTTAAGAGTTTAGAGGTTTCAAACTCCTGACGATCAATGAAAATTTCGTGGAAAAAGGTGTATAACGAAGAACATGAAACCCTGATAAATCAAAACATGCATGGACTGTAGCCTATCAAAATGATGGATAAAATGATTACACTAAAGTTAGAAATTATTAAACAAATGCAAAAAAGACAACAACACCAACAAGGCAACTGGCACCAAATAATTTATAACCACCATACACTGTCTATATTAACAACAGGTGAAGACACAGTGAAAAATTGACACATACCTTTGTCACCAGTAATGGTCTTGTCAAGCAGAGATGCCATGATGGTTGAGTCTTCCAATTCAGCAAAAGTCTTCAGTAGGGTCTTCAGCAAAAGTCCTCAGCAGGGTCTTCTCTTCTTGCCTTCTTGTGAGCAGTGGAACAGAGTCTCAATGTCAAGGTTTAACCTCAAAGTTTCTAACCGTTGCTTCAATTTGCAGATGCAATCTTCAACTTCTGACACTTTTTTGCGGTCTTCAGAAAGTTTTAAAATTCTTTTTGCCATTCAAGTTGCAGCCTTTCCGAGATGGATACAGGATGATGTTGATAGGCCTTCCACTTCATAAAGTTGTTGTAACTGACATGTGACTTGAAGATTGACGATTCTTCTGTATGATAATATGATGATATCATAAACTATTACTGTCAGTCATTAAGTGTGCACTTGTTGATAGTTTAGCTGGCAGTGACTCAGTGACAGTTCCAGTGACAATTTTTGGCTGTCATCCCCCTGTCAGCTCCCAGCCCGCCCCTCTCTGGTGTAACACAAGGGGATCCCCTAAATGCTATTCATAGCACGCCCCTATTGCTCTAATTGGCTGAGCTCTCAGCCAATCGCAGCTCTTTGCCAATTAAGGATGTTCTGCAGTCCCACATGCATCGTCCTGTGAAGCTCTGTGAGCGCATGGTGGTAGAATTAATGGTGTTCACTTTGGAATTACCCTTATGTTCCAAGTGAGGGGTTTAATGCAATTTATTATAAGGGTAATGGCAAAGAATTGAGCATAATAAATTTGAGCACAATTCATCAGCTCTAATTAGTGAAATTACATAAACTAACGAATTGTCCTGGATCAGGTAGTCTTCCAAATTCATAAAAAAATATATATAGAAGTATGATAAAAACAAGGTCTTTTTTTTCGAATTTTAATACATGTAAAAGCAGTATATCCGTAAAATTCAATAAAAAAATCCAATTTTATCAAATAAAGCACAAATTTCCTCAATTTTTATCAAGTTATTAAAAAAATAACATAATAGATATAAAAATGATAAGGTAAACGATAAAATATTTTAGGCGCGATTTTTAACAAATCTAATTCGAATTGTACTCATTCAGTTATCGTTTAAAATATGCTATTAATATTGGTTGGAGAGCACAAATTGAGCAAAATGAAATCATTTCATAGATATGCTTGTATCCTTCATTCGTGTAGATAAATTTTAAATAGTGATGAACAATTTAAAAAGAATTATTAACAATTAATATTGCACAATTCCCAAAGTATATTATTATCATTAATTATTATATTATAATTTTCTATAAGTACTTCCATAGCTCCAATTTCACCAAATTTGCAACTAACAGGAGCTGAAACATGAAATGTATTACATTGCAAGGCATACATTATATTTTCTTATTACTCCACCATCAAAGTTGAGCTCTCATAGTCAGTATATATTTTTACTAATTAGATTAGTATCCTGCAATAGTGAAAACAAGACAGAAATTCTGAAAAGGGGTCCTCAGACAGGCCCAATACATGAGGCTCTGAATGGGGTTTGTGTCCCTTGTCCCTGGGCCATTTTACTTTTGAGTTCCCTGTCCTTTGGTCATTTTACTTTTGAATTCCCTGTCCCCCATACCCCCCCCCCCCCATCCAGAGCCTCATACATTTTGCAGGGTGGCAAATCTCCACCTTTGCGAAGCAATTATGTGACTGCGTGACCAAATGAGCTTGGGGGGGGGGGGTGTATGAAATTGGTGAAAAAAAGGTTTGTTTCCCATTTGACACTGAAATTTTTTTTAGTTAGTCGCATGTCCGTATGTGAAAAAAAAAGTTTGTAGACTCTTCGTTGTCCCGGGGGTAAAATCCACAGCCCCCCCCCCAACTATCATCTGGTCAGTTTACCCTAATAAAAATATGCATGTTAGGGTGTTTCAGGTGCCCTCAATATTTTCCGATCCAGCTTGAGTGCTTGACCTTGTTCTGGTATTGAAGTTTATATAGTAGAAGTCACATGTAAAATTTTGGCCCATTCTATAAATACTCACCTTTACCAGAATTCCCTTTAAGTTTATAATATGTTATCCTCCATTAGTGAACTTGCAAATCCTGAAGATATTGCAAAAATCAATGTAGGATTAAATATTTTTTCCTCAATCCATAGTTTCTGAGTAAGTTTTGGGAGGGCAATTCAAATCTGGCATCAGCCATGTTACAGCAGATCTTCCTTATGAGCTAGGAAGTGTTGAATTTCCTAAAATTCTGCCATTTTACACAGATTTTCACAAATTTGACAGCTTCTGGCAGCTTGGCAAGTGGGGTTATACAAAAAATAACACCAGATTTGAATTGCCCTCCCAAAACTTACTCAGGAACTGTGGATTGAGAAAAAAATATTGATTTCTTTATTGGTTTTTTTAATATCTTGAGGATTTGCATGTTCGCCAATGGGGAATTACATTATAAACTTCAAGGGCATTCTGGTAAAGGTGGGCATTTATAGAATGGGCCAAAATTTTACATGTGACTTTTACTATATAAACTGCAATACCAGACCAAGGTCAAGCTGGATCGGAAAATATTGGGGGCACCTGAAACACCCTAATGCATGTGTTTCTGTATTTTAAGAACTATTGAAACAACAATATTTAGGCAACTTGATTAGGCCTACATGTATAGGCTGAAGCAGCGTCAACAATTTTACAATAATTATTATTGTTGATACAGTTTAAATTCTACCATTTACAAATGATTTTGACAATTTTCAATATAATTAGTGAGTTTTGAATTACCACATGGTAATTTCTAGTAATAATGGCAATCTGTGACGCAATGGACAAAAATGCAACCCACAGCAGACAGTTTAAATATGTTGACTGGTGCTGGAACAGCAATTTTAAAGGTTTATATATATATAAACTCCTACGCACTCAGGGTATCTTCAACTCGTGGAGCACATCTCAAAATATCACCATACCCATTTGGTCTTATTATAATAGAATGTCCAGAAAAATTAAAATTAATTTTTTTTTGCACATTTCGATGCATTTTGCGCGCAAAAAAAAAACAACAAAAAAATATAAAAATTTCATCTTAATGGTAAAATTCTGCTTTCTTGCAACAGAAACATAATTTCACAGCATTTCAAGAAGCTCAATGAAATACCAGTTTAAACTGTTCAATTAGGCATATGGAGGAAACCTGGGAATCACACCTAAAAAATCACCAAAAAAAAAAAAAACAAGATGGAATTGACCCAGGGAATTAACCTAGGGAATTCACCATTATAATATTGTAATATTCATAATATTGTAATATTCAGGTCTGGAGATCGTGTGGTCACCAGAGGACCTTCCTCCGGTTCTCTGGAAATTGTGCTTTTAGGTAAGAGTGGCAGAAAATTTTGTACTGATGTCCTGTTGCAACAACTGTTTCATCCCATTCCCAGTTTCACACAGAATCATACAGGTTCACCAACTTTTCAGGAAACCAATGTTTTTAAAATTTTTCTTCCTCATGCAGGTCTTTTCCCAAGATCCATTATGGGTTCGGGGCGGGGGGGGGGGGTTTGGTCAGCTGCTAGCATGCTAGGCTGCCAATCGCTTGGTGCAGGATTCGAATCCAGCACCTTGGCCCATGTTGGACGGCTGTTTCAATCGTCCTTCACCTCATTGCTGTGTCCTCCTCCTGTCCTAATCAGCCTACCAAGTGCATGAAAATATAAGACATAAAGTCCTAATCATCCATCCATACTCATTACTCAAGATCAAGTAAAAAATGTCCAACAAAGACTTCTTGGACTAGGTAGTAGGTAGGCCTAACCATTCATCTGCTGTATGGGCGAACAGTGGCAATGATGACTATGAGGCTTGCCAAGGGCAACACAGCAGATGCAGCACTGCAGCAGCCGAGACTCGAACCTGGTCCCTCTGGATTAGGAGTTGAGCTCTTTTAAAATTATACTATCTAGACCCCACCAATTGATCCTTAGTTTACTGCATTATGCCATAACTTATGTTTTATCAGCTTTCATAAGCATGATGAATTGATAGCATAATATTTTAGCATCATATTTGCCCAATGTGCTAAGGGGAGGGGGGGGTTAGCTCAGTTGGTATTCCCTTGGTAGGGCTCTGCGTGGCAATCACTAGGTTCCAAGTTCGAATCCAACTGTCCCTGGATCACCTTGACTGATGTTGGGCAATACACATCAGTCCAACCATCCTTCGCCTCATTGATGTGCCCCTCTCTGTTCTAATCAGCCGACCAAGCGTATAAAAACAGGACGTAAAGCCCCAATCATCCATCCATCCCAAGGTGCTCAATTTAATTGCTTCGTAAATTTTTGCTTTGTTGTCGAATGAACCACTACATGCCTGTTTGAGAGAAGAACAGCAATTTTAATCTGCGATTGATTTTGACCACTGGTTTATTAGTGTCATTGAGAAGAAAGTATTGTAATACTCTCAATCATGCATCACTTCATAGTGATATTTCAAATATGTATTTCTGGATCACTTTTGCATTTGCATTATTCTTTTATATGATAAAGTGTGCAAATAACTTCTGTGTTGACAGCATACACATATCTACATGTATAACATTACACATGATAACCTTCATCCCTATTAATTAAACTTTACATAGGCCAAGTGGGAATGAAACATGTGCAGAAATTAAAGTGAATGTGACAAATCAACTTGTTCAAATGTTGAAATTTGTCAAACACATGATTTTTAAAAACAGGTCCATCAAATTAAACATAATGCATCACTTGTGTCCAATTTTAAAACCTCTGTCTTCCTTATAGATTGGGGAGTTAATTAATGACAGATTACTGCAACCTTTATCATTTAACACATTCAAAATAGCTGTAACATCATTAAAACAAGGAAAGATTTTTTCACAGATCTATCAGTGCGTTATTCTCTGATTACATAACAGTCAATTTTTTGTTTTATATATATATATATATATATATATATATATATATATATATATATATATATATATATATATATATAAGGAAATTAATCCCATCAAGGTCTGAATCTCTATGATATGGAACGGACCAAGCTATATAATTTCACTCATAGACTGACTGGGGTATATAATGAAATTTGTGAAAGTTTATACATTGTATTATCCTTCGCCTCATTGCCTTGTCCTCCTCCTGTCCTAATTCGCCTACCAAGTGCGTAGATACTGGACGTAAAGCAACCATCATCCATCCTTCCATCCATTATACATTGTAATAAGGATCAGTTGGTGTAGCCTAGTGGTTAGAGCACTTGACTACCAGTCCAGAGGGACCAGGTTCGAGTGTTTCTGCACACCTTAATTCTGCTGGTGGCCTTTAGCAGTCCTCATTGCTACTGTTCCAACATATGAATGAGTACCTGACTCAAGAAGAATTTGCCTGACAAGGATGGATGGATGGATGGATGATTGGGGCTTTGTGTCCTGTATTTATGTACTTGGTAGGCTAATTAGGACAGGAGAAGGACACAGCAATGAGGAAAAGGATGATTGTAACAGCCGTCCAACATGGGCCCAGGTGACAAGGCAAGAGCTGGATTCGAACCCTGGACGCAGTGATTGGCAGCCCAGCAAGCTACATGTACCACTAGACCAACCCCCCCCCCCCCTGCCCGACAAGGATCCATAGATGATGAAAAGACAGAACCGAAGGCCAGAAACTGCATCCAGCTGTGTGTTCCTTACTGAATACCCCCAGCAATGTGACAAGGAGAGCCAGGGGAGCATCAACATTCAACATATAATTGGTATGGACTGTGGAAGCTCTTAAAAATATACTTTGAATGATTTCATTGTAAAGCCCTGTGAGCAGCAGTTAGTGGTTGGCTTCTTCTTCTTCTTCTTCTTCTTCTTGAGTCGTGCAATGTCCCGGGTCGCCGGGTTAGCTCTACCTGTTTCCAGGGAGCAGCACATGAAAGTATCGGGCATTTATTTGTATCTAAATATTGTCTTGTGATGACCGGTCACTGTATGATGATGATAATGATAAGGCTGGGAGTCAGGCACATGCTCCTATTAATTCAGGGATGTTCAGGGTCTTTTAGTAGCTGGAATTGGGATTATATATATATGAATAAATTAAACAATAATATAACTGCATACAAAGGTTTTGCACATTTTACCCCAGTCAATTCTCTGACAGGTTGATGATATTATAAGCGTCAGAAGATATTTATGGCATCAAACTCACTGCCAAAGGAATGGACCTTTTTTATTTGTTCCTTACTTGCCTTTGTAAATCTTATTTGGCAACTGGAAGAGCTGACCAGCACATCAATGGATCCATTATCATAGAGCATCCTCACACAGTAAAACTTCACAATTAGTCACTAACTGACCTAGACAAAAACCTTGTCTCACGATTATACACATATAATCGTGAGACAAGCCCCAGCAGGGCCACAAATTGTGCGAAATGGCACAGGAATATCAAAACATGCCCTTTCCTACACTGTCTGTTGAGTATATGTATAGTTTTTTGCAAAGGAAGAAAGAAAGAAACGAAAAAGAAAAGAAAGTAGAAAAAATACAAAAGAAAAGAAAGAAAGAAAGCATACATTTTTTTAATCACTCTCCCAAGCACAGGAAACATATTTGCATGGATAAGAACAAGTACAGTACAGCAGAATATAAAATTATATATATATAAATGATTTGTAACTTTTTGTTATAAGTGTACTAGCATGGCACCTCTTGGAATATTTTGAGCACACCATCTTTCTGGAACGCTCTTTTCCCGAATGGGGAACTTGTCACAGGTGGCCACTTTCCCAAATTCACCTTTCAGCATTTCTGGGGCCTCAAATGTTAAATTTCTATCAAATTACCGGATATTAATTACATGCAGCGTGAACTGAGCTGATTTTGAGCAATTGGCGATAATCTGTTTAAGTATCACCTATTTGTTTTACACTCAACATCCTTTCCCAGTGCTTTAAATCGAAAACTCTCAAACAGGATATATTTAGTAAAAGGTATTAATCATGAAATTTTTAAAATTGATTATTTTTACAATTTTAAAAGACATGCACGATATTTAATAATTTTTTTTTTTCAAATGTGATGAAACTTTAAAAGGTGCTTCCCTTCAAAAATTAATGAACTCGGCAAGTTGGCAGGCACTGCTTCATTAGTATATATCTGTGATTGAATGCTCCTACAACTTCACAATGTCATGGGATACCTCAGAAAATCACTTTTAGTACAAAATACCTAATTTTCTGTGGGTATCTTTCCACATCCTATTGTCTCGCGTCTCCATAAATGGTCTTGGGGGAGGTATGGTCATCCTTCACCTCATTGCTGTGTCCTCTTCCATTCCTAATTAGCCTTCCAATTGCAAAAATACAGGACGTAAAGCCCCAATCATCCATCCATCATAAATGGTCTTAAGATTTAGCCTGCTCCGCTGAAGGTCTTTGCCTGGGTTTGACCCCAGTTGGAGATTCCAGAATTTTTAGTAGACCTTCATGAACAAAATCCCAGCTGGATGTCGTTCGGATGAGACGTTAAATTGGCGGCCCCTTGTATCAGTGTCTTTGCGGGCAAGTTAAAGATGCCTCACATGGGGTAAATGCGTAACATGTTGAGGAATCTCGATCTCTCTTTCGTCTCATCAAATAACCCTCGTGAGCACCAAGAACTTGGCTTAGAGGGCTGTACTTACCATAACTATCTATCTATCTATCTATATATATGTCTAATAGTCTATCGATCTATTTGTCTATATCTATCATGACGTATTCTGATGTTTAAAAAAAATCTAACAAAATTGTGTTTGCTTTTTGGACATCCCAGATGAGTTGAGAAATGATTACAGCCTATTTTTGGCTCTTGCATGCCCCTCCAGTTCCTTAGGCATTGTGAATTTTGAATTTAACAGTAAAAATAATTACTGTGATGCATATGTGGAATTTGGAAAATAAACAATCTATCTATCTTCCCACTGGCTGGCCACTTTTGCATCTTTTTTTTAATGAATTTTGCAATATTTTGAATGTTGTTTTTTTGCCAAAATACATTCTGTGACCGCACAAGTCACCAACAGAGTATCAACAAGGTCACAAGTTGTGGGGTCATTGATGGCCACAAACAGCTGAATGAATGTACCTGTCATTCGTTGACCGTAAACGAATTTTTAGGAAATTGTGAATTCTCATTACCGGAAGTTTTACCAGTAATACCTGGGCCTAATTTCTGATTTTATTACTTTTCAAACTTCCTTTTAAACTGGGCCTATGGGGTGCCAAAAATTGAACAAAACACCAAATTACAGAAGAGAAAATGACCTTGAACTAAAAGATAATCTGGTGCATATACATCTAAACTACAGCTGAAGACTTTTATTTTGGCGAGCAACATTCAATCGGAAAAAAATACACAAATTTCTCACATAAAATTAAGGGGTAAAACACTTTTATCTCTACACTGGGGCTGTGAACTATACTTGGATAATATCAAAACTGTTGAACATAAAAAGAAAGTCATAAGCAAATATTTGTGGCAGAATATGAGAGGTATCATTTTGAAGGAAAGATACAACAGTGAGGGCCCACAAAATTGACACAATGCCGAAACACACCAGGTCCATACATGACACTGTTGAATCCGCCACTGGTGACTTCCAGCCCCGGTCTCCCCTAGGCCTAAATATCCTATTCATTCGAGAGAGAGAAAGAGAAAAGAAAATTAACTTTCTAGCATATTTGTATGAAGTTTTACATGTATTTCATATAAGAGACAAATCATAATAATCAAGGCTTTATGTCATCAGCTACTTTGCCTCTGCATGCAGCAAGTGCTTCACTGAAAATATGTAGCTCTAGGGCTCACCAAATCACAAGGAACAACTCATGCTGCCATCTCCTGGACGTTCCGTTGTTCACATTGTCAAGTGAGTTATGGCCTATATCAAAAATAATGAAGCCAAAGTGTGACATGACCATCAAAATTTTATAATGTATTTTTTTATCAATTACCATGCAGTTTTGTTAAGAATGTATCTAAGTTCCAGAAAATATATTTACCATAGAGTTTCAACGGTATCAAGACACTTCGTAGACACGCCAACTGGTAGACAAACCAACTGGTAGACAACCAACTGGTAGACAACCAACTCGTAGACACCAGGTACTACCAACCCGTAGACAACAAATTGACAGGGTTCACCAAGTGGTAGACAGAGACTTTTTGGTCAGTTAACTGTTACCGAGTCGTAGACACAGAAGTTTCTCTGCTTACCAACTGGTAGACACTAAATTTCAGATGTTTACCAATCAGTAGACAGACTAGAATCCTTACATCTTTGTAACTGTGCATGGTGTAATGATGCTGCTGGGAGCTCTAGGTGTGAAATCAACCGCCACTGGGTGTCAAAGTCAGAGATCTTTATTTTGAGTCCGATCATGAATAATACAAGCTGTAAATATATGTAAATAGGCATGATGTGACACTAATAACCAGTGTCACGAGTGTCAAAGGATAGCCAATTCAATTGACAATTGAATTGAATCACCATCCATACTGTTGCCAATTACTCATTGGCTGAGTGTGCAAGATTGAGCCCAGGATCATTCTTTGCAATAGATTTTTATCATTTTGGGATGTCTACGAGTTGGAAAACCTTGGAATGATGCTATCTACGAGTTGGTAGATCCAAAAAAAAAAAGTTGTCTACGGGTTGGATGATACAGTGTCTACGACATGGTTCCCTAATTTTATTGTTTATCTACGAGTGGGTAATTAATTTTTAAGTGAAAATGCTGTGTCTACGAGTTGGGGGATAGCTTAGAATTATGTCTACGACTTGGTGTGTCTACGACTTGGCGTGTCTACGACTTGACTTGTATTCAGTTTCAACCAGTGAAAATAACTGATTATAGCAGAATAGTACCAAATATTTAAAAGTTTTGATTTCCATGGCTACAAAAGAAAACTAAACTAAATGCCAATTTAACATCAATGGAAATCAAATTTCTTTATATGATGACGTAGGGCAAATAGTGTAGAGTCTTCAGGGCAGTTTTCATTCCAATACACCAAATATATTGTGAGAAACACACAATTTTTGATAATTTTTCAGCAATATTTTTTGAAAAACGTATTTAAATTTGTCTCAGAAACATATGTTTTCCTTTAAAACTATTTCAACTAGCCTATGTTATGGGTCTGGATGTTCGCTTCAAATTCATACCAAATAAGTGCCACCCCAGCAAGCCCTCTAATGTTAAAACAACCTTTTAAAAGGGTTATTTTCGTTTCCGAACGTTTTCAAAGGCAATTTTAACATTTTTTAACATTGCAAGATGGAGGTATTTTTTAGTGTCACAAAGGAATATCTAGAAATGTTTTACATTTGATCAGATTCATCCCTGCTTGTTTGTCAATGTGATATTGACACGTACTGTTGAAACACTAAATCTTTGACATTTTTTAATAGTTAGCACTAGTATCATATGAGTATGTTTAAGGAACATTAAATTTTGGTTGGTTAGCAGAATATATTTGACAGAATGAAATTGAATCATTATTTTGAAAGTCTGAAAGTAAATGTTCAGCCGAACTTCCTGAAATGAATGTAATAAAAACCGTTTATTTTTCAGGCTTTTACAGTCAACATTCTAAACAAACTTTGAACTCTCCATAAAGCAAGAACACATTGATTTTTATTATGGTTTAATATCAACATTGAAATAACGTCAAAATCTGATTCATAAAAAATTTAATCTATTTTTGAAATCTAAAGGTAATTTAAACATTGATCTTGAATGTATTTCTGCCTGACAAAGCTATGCCTTTTGATATTAACTATGCATAAAGAAAAAAAAAAGTTTCATATTTAACATTTATTAAATATGAAATTTTTAGATGCCATTATCTGTAAGTAATGAATTGTTCTTTAAGTTGATTGACCACGTCTTCAAGTATCATGTGTCTTAGCCCCAGTGTTCCTCTGTTCCATTAACACTAACATCAGAACCATCTACAAACGTTGGAGTTTAACGTCTGAAAAATTTTCATTTTCAGTGCATGTGAAATGTCTTTCTATACTACTGTTAGGTCTTAACATTGAATCTATGTTTTATAAATGTTATGTGCTTGCTGGGACTGAAGTGAATATTAACTCAGCAAAAGATGAAAGAGGCATCTTTTTTTACCCTTTTTTCAGATAAAATCATGATTTTTAGGAATGATGTTGCATGCAATTGCAAAAAACGTTCTGGTTTTGCTTACAATCGATTTTAAATGATATTATAAGTCATAACTGACGGAAACGTACGACCATTTTGAATGAAAAGGGTGTTTTTTAATTTGATATTGCCTTTATAGCCAATTTGGCCCAAACTCGCCCTCACTCGAATACGAACTGGCTCTCCGCTAGGGCGAGTATGAATGTGGCCGAAAATTTTCAAAAAACTTCATATATGCCGTTATATTATTGGTTAGGTCATGAAACATGTTGAAACTACTAAAATAGTAGAAAAAATGTGAATATGATCAATATTTTTGTGAGCGTTACGCGTGCGACAAAGTAATTTTTGTATTTTACCACCAGGTATCAGTTTATTGATGCTTCACAGATTTACTATGTTTCAAGCCAGTTAAGGCAAAAATCAGAGCTTTGATGGCTTTTTGCTGCATGAAAGTACTCTTTGCGTTTGTATGACACATGCACCTTCGTATTCATTGGAATTTTTTCATGAACTGAATTTTTCACAAGCATGAATGGTTCCAAAGCAACTAAGTGGATATTATACCAGATCTCAATAGCAAAAAGATTCAACTGACATGTGTAAAACGGAAATTATAACATCCCAGAGCAGGAAGCTTCAAATTTGACTTAATTTTTCGAAGTCTAACTTTGAACACGAATAATTCAATGATGTCAAAACAAGCATATAAATATACGTGTTTCAATGAATTTATGAAGCCTTGGGACATAGAGATAAGAGGAAAATTAAGAAAATGACAATAAGATGTGCCAAACTTCATACACCTGAAATAATTCAAGTCAAGAAAAATGTGATGTCACACTAAAATATTGAAAAATTCACGTTTTTCAATGTACTTTTAAGATTATCTCGACAATCGTCTGTAATATTGTCATGAAATTTTCTGAACTTTGGCACAAGAATGTATTCAAAGCAATAGCGCAATATAAAGTTGTTGCATACATCCATTCCTACATTTTTTTACCCCCAATGAAATCGGGCCAAGTGGCCTCATTATTTTAGAGATAGGCCTTATGGGTTTCCACCTGTATACAAGTGGATCACTGTTTCATTGCCAGTGCTTTTTCCAGCCTTGGCAGATCAGGAAATATGCTGTCATATGTAAATTGTTGGTTTATTTTATTCTGATCATATGGGGTAAATTTTTAATATATTGTCTGGTCCCCACTATCCCTGAACAGTTCTTCTGCAAAATAAGTTGAAAGCATGCCCTGATTCTCACTGATGAACTGCAAGTCATATCGTTCATAAACGATTCCCTAAAGATCTGCATAGCTGCACTTCCTATTTTTTTTTAACCATTTCAGTAAATTTCTGAAAATTATGTATGATGAGATATTATGTCAATATTCATGATATATTATGCCTACACATTTAATAGTAAACAAGGTTTCATTCATTTGCAGGTGGACAACATTGACAAGAATGACGTAACATTGAAGAAGGTTCCTCGATCTGGAAACATCTCATTCCATATTTTTGCACTCCAGTCACTTTCTCAAATGGATTTATACCGTTGCTGAGGGACAATCATTGTCGCAATCATATTTGAAGCTTTTACAGAGGCAATGCACTTCTTGTGTTAAGGACATTGACTATCCAGTAATATTTGGACAGCTTCTTGAATGTTAAGCAATCATTTGATTGTATTCTAAAATAGTCATATCCATTTTCAAAGAAACGCATTTAAAGTGCTATAAAAAGAAATTTGAATCTTATGTGAGAATTTGTCACTTTTTCTGCACCCCCTAAATGGATTGCATTGAGAATCAATACATTTTTCAATGGCATTACAGCAATGATATGGATTATCACGTGGCATAACGGGATACCATTAAAATGCAGACAAAATGATGACATGGTAAGATTTTGACTGTACACCAATGTACTAACCAAAAGGTCTTCTATTTTTCATCACATCAGGGTAAGATGGGGGGGGGGTTCAAATGCAGTAATACGAAAGACCAGTTCATTGGGAATATGATTCAACTGTTGAATTTCTTTGAGAATTTTGCAAGGTTTTATTTTATAATTACACAATGATTGAATATATCCTTCAGTGTCAGTGCTCAATTGAAGAATAAAATATGTACACAAACTAACTATTTTCTTGTCATTTTTCATTGGCTTACAAAGGGGGCTAAATTATCCCAAACTTTTTAAGGCAAATCCTGCCCTTGTGATGACTTATTATGTAATTGTGGCTTGAAAGTGTCAAATAAAAGAATTTAAACTTCAATAGTTAATCCATTCCAACATCCCATGTATTAAAATGCACTTTCAAGGGAGGGCAGGCACAAATATATACCATCCAGTTTTTTTTTGTGTAAATACATTAAGTGGCATTAGTAATTGCTTGGTCCAGGGTTTGAATCTAGCTCTTGTCGGGTCACCTGGGCCTATGTTGCATAGCTATTTCAATTAACATTTGCCTCATTGCTGTGACCTCTTCACTTGGTAGCCTATTGAGTGCAGAAATACAGGACATAAAGCCCCAACCACCCGTCCATCCTTCCATCATTAATATTAGCAGTCATCATCTGGTTATTACAAGTAGCCTTTTGAAGTTAATGAGGATAGTTAGTTTAATTACATAATATTATGAAGTATTTAAATTCAATTAAATCTATATTTTCATTTGTACTGTTTTTTTTTTATAAATTGTTACTTGATTTTACTATTGTAACCATGTGATTTATTCAGACAGCAGCTGAACAACTGATATTGTGATGTACATTAACAATGTGTTAATTCTGTAACACCAGAGGGTTTAATTATAAACGCTTTTTGTTTAACACTTTAATATGATAAACACCCTCTCTGCAGTCATCCTGGAAAAACATCGAGTGTTTAAGATCAAACACTTTTATTGTTATAAACACTTTTTAGTGTTAATAAAGTGTAACAAGCTATTAAAGCGTTTTTGTGTTTATAAGCAAAGACACTTAAATGTGTTTAAAATCAAAAACACTTAAATGTGTTAAAAATCATAAACACTTTCACGCGTTTATTAAGTGTAACAAAAAAGTGTTTATTTTAGTGTTGTTTCTTAAACACTTGTTTTTAGAGTGCATGTTTAGATCAATGTTCATGTTTCGTAAACTATTTGTACTCTACGATTGGTTTTCCATAAGTTCTGTCCAACCTGTCATAACTTTTGCTATATTTTATACAGAAAAATGATATTTGGGTCAGTTGATATTGAGCTAATATTAAAATGATCCTCAAAAAAACAGAAGTGAAAATAAATTGTTCCTCTGTTGCTAGGGAAACCAAACGTCACGAAATGTGGCTGAGAGCTGGCTAACAGACACATCCTTGATATATCTCATCAAAATATGTAATTATTACAAGAGATATAGCAGAGAATAGGTTCAAAATATTCATAGCCATTTCACAACTTCACAAGCTAATGACTTGGAAACTGAGTACATTTTCTCATACTTTCTAACCATGTTTAAATACCTCAGTCGGCATGTTTAGGTCTGTTTTGAAACTTTTGACATTGTGCCGTCTTTTTTTCTTGGGTTTTCCAATGTGTGTTCTCTTCATTCTGAAAAAGTTTGTACAGCCTTCATTTGGTTTTATCACTCATGCTGTCTTCCTTGTATGTATGGTAAAGAAGGTTCTTACACTCTCTGCTAGATTTTATCAAATAAAATTAAAGAAAGATAGTGGGTATATATAATGTCATCCTTATCCAAAAAAAAATGTATCTCATAAAAAACTGAGTAACTGCATGAGTGATAGTAAAGTAACTGAGACACGAGAATAACCCCAATTTCCATTATTATTAATGATGTCAGAATTAACTGATTGTATTTAATGAAAAAAATTATGAATATACTTCAATTCAATAAGTCAAGAGACAGATAATGCAGGCAGGTTTTAAATTCATTTTAAGAGCACTACAAAATCTGGGCCGCATTTCATGACTTCTGGTTTCCATGGCACAGATTAAGCATTTATTTTTATTTCTGTGATCTAATTTTTTCGGAATTATTTCCAAATAACGTCAATATTGTCTTGCCCAAATATGATGTTTCTACATCAAATCTTGCAAAAGTTATGACTACTTGGACAGAACTTTTGGAAAACCCCTCGTACTCTGGTTTACCTCAATGTTGAATAGATACTTTGTGAATGTGCCATGAAATTGGAACTATTTCTTTGGAGCTGCAATGCTACAGCATATAAAAGTAACTTTGTGCCAGATGGCAGCAGTATGCAGTTCTCATTTTCACCAGACTAACTTTCATTGCATAGTTCCAGCCTTAGCAGAACATAATGCTGCCATGTGTAGCCACCTGGTGCCCAATTCCATAGGCTTCAGCGAGCGGTCAGCAGACACTGAGTGTGAGGAGCTCACATAACTTTGTTGTCTGAAAGAAACCAGGGCTGTTTCTGAGTAAAAAGGTCAAACAAGCCTCCTTCTTCTTCTTCTTCTCCCTTGTATATCTGTGACCGGCAAGCCTGTGTTGGAACCACCCGTGCTGCTTAAAGTGCTTGCACGTTATTTTTACTTTTGAATTTCTGTCCTCCATACTCCCTCATCCAGAGTTTAAAAGCGAATCAGATAAAATAGAAACAGTTTTATTTATAAACAATTAACATGAGCAGTGAGCACAAGGTTATAAGAATACAAAAAGGAGAAAACTGACTAAGATGACTTCATATTTTGCATTAACATTTGAATACAAGTATAAAATCTCAGTTGATACTGTCAAACGTTCACTGCTCATAAACCAGAGGTCTTAATTTTACCAACTGAGCCAATGCCGCTCAAACAGGCAGTCCTTCCTGATTTTGTAAAATTTGAATTTTGAGTTACCGTAAATGATTGGGTGAGATAGTGGCACAATTCCTTTGAGCTACAATAGCTTGTTGTTTTGAGACCGTCATCATAAGGGACCATTCAGAATTTATGATGGGGGGGGGGAGGTGGGAGTTTTGCTCGAGGGCCCGGGGTACTAACTTTTCACATGTGTCCAAAGGGGGAGTAACACTTTTTGACAACATGTATAAGGGGGGGGGGGTAAGAAATTTTAACAAAACAAAAATGTCATTAAATGTGCATAAACTCACTTTATACATGTTTTTTACACGCAAAAGTCTGCAAATCTGTACGCATTACCATCAGATTCAGATTCAGATTATTTATTTGTAGCTCATATATGTACAATTTTATAAACTGTAATTATAATTCCATAGTAGGCCTATATTACATTGAACATAAATATATAAGCTACAGGAACTCCTCTAAGGCAATGTTGTGCCGCTGTCGAGGAGTCCCTGTTATTATTTGTTCATGCATCATTAGGTACAGTGGCTGGAAGCTTTAAAAATGTTTTTGAAAGAAAAATTTAGAAAGAAACAGAAAACCTGTCGTTGACAGACCTGAGGAGGTGACCATCTAAAATTTGGAGAAACTCTAAATGCAATTATCTACACACATAACAATGAGGATTGGTACATGTTCTAGTATAACTTTCTATACTTGTTTTCTTTATATATAACTTAAAACCCAAAAAACTATGTGTAAAAATTTATTTTTAAAATAAATCAGGCATATTGTTGTAAAATTTAGGAAACCTGTACCTGATGCCATTTCTAGCGAATTCATGTCTCACGGCAGGCAGACGCAGGTCAGTTGCATGTCTGGTGTAAGTGGTGTTGTAGTTATGAATTGTAACTGCGAAAGGATCTAGCTGGTGTAGGAAAAAGACGGGAGTCAAACCATTTATCAATTTATAACAGAATTTGGGGTCATGCAGTGCACATATATCTTGTATTTTGAGAGTATCTAACTGTTTAAACAAATTACTAGTATGAGCATTATACTTGCTGTTGGTTATCACACGTATTGCTTTTTTTTAAAGTTTAAACAAATTATGGGATTGCCAGCCCCAAATTGAGGAACAGTAATGTAAGTGGGGCAAAATCAATGCATTGTATATATTTAGGAGTGCAGCAACTGGCAAATATTTCTTTAGTTTAGTCATAATACCTATTGTTTTACTTATCTTCTTGGATATATAATTTATATGAGGTTTCCATTTCGAGTTTTTATCTAGAACAAGCCCCAGAAAGTTAAATTCATCAGAAAAGTCAATTTTGATGAGGGCACATGTATAGGAATAATACAGTATATATGTGTGAATAACTTTGCATGTCGAGGGGCGGTACTAAAAATACGCGTGAAACCTAAGAGTGGGGTACTAAAAATCCGCATGAAACTCAAGGGGGAGGTATCAATTTTTGACGGGCAATTCCAACAAAACTCCCACCCCCCACCCAGTCATAAATTCTGAACGGTCCCTAATGTATAACAGCTATGTTAGCTCAAACAAATTGCGCAGTCATTTCACTCAATCATTTACGCTGACTTAAAATTCACATTTTACAGTGTGGCCATCTTTTCGAGCTACCTTTTAAATCCTATGTCTTTTAAAAAAGAATAATTTTGTACAAATGTCCATAAGTCGTTTGATTAACCACTTTAATCCAATTTATTGACTAGTGACATAGGTTTCATCAATCAACAATTGAAAAATCTATTTTAAAAGTTCCCAAAAAGAAAAAACACTACCATACATCATTGACAAAGTCTCTTAAAAAAACGTGGGTTAGGCCCCAATTTGTATCAATATTACCTGATTGATAACAGTGACAACAACACAATTACATGAATCAATGTTCTGAAAAACTTCAAGCACAAGGTCTATCAGTTATTTCAACAACTATCTGAACTCAATGAAACTTGATATGAAAGATCTCCAACCCCTCCCCCCCATTGGGGGACAACCATTTAAGCGCGGAAAGTCCCCGAAAATTATTTATTTCAAGACAACCCCCCCCCGCCCCTGGATATGAAATAGTCTCCACCTAAACTTGCAAGTTACAAATTACAATACATCCTTTCCATGATTGACTAGTATAAAATGCCGCTTTTAAATACAACCTTGAGAAAAGCAAATTTAAATTCAATAAATAGAAACAAGAAACAATCAATAATATTAAATGAGATGTCTTTTCAAAAAATTATAAACAATTCAATAGGGGAATTAAATAACTGATAAATAATGGTGTTTGCAAGCCTACACTATCAGTTTGCTGCAATTATCACAATATACTGAAAATCAATAAATAGGTCACTTTTTTCACACTAGTCTTATTGAGTTAATTTAAAACCATTGCAAATCAATGAAGTATACAAACAAAAGATATATCTTACTTGTGGATAAAATACACGTAACATATTGGAAACAAAAGGCTAATTTGAAAAAGTCCTCGAAGTAATGAACAGATAATTGGGGAAACTTCCAGACTTGGAAGAGATCTCGACTTAAAAATGGTGTACCCCAAGAAAATGACCTGGACAGGGGCCGAAACATGGTGTATATCAAGGATCTAGACTGAGACTGAAAATTGGTGTAGCTCAAGGATCTATCTACACTGAGACTAAAACATTGTGTACTCCCAAGGATCTAGACTGAGACTGAAACATGGTGTATCTCAAGGATCTAGACTGAGACTGAAACATGGTGTATCTCAAGGATCTAGACTGAGACTGAAACATGGTGTATCCCAAGGATCTAGACTGAGACTGAAACATGGTGTACCCCAAGGATCTAGACTGAGACTGAAACATTGTGTACCCCAAGGATCTAGACTGAGACTGAAACATGGTGTACCCCAAGGATCTAGACTGAGACTGAAACATGGTGTACCCCAAGGATCTAGACTGAGACTGAAACATGGTGTATCTCAAGGATCTAGACTACGACTGAAGTATAGTGTATCCCAAGGATCTAGACTGAGACTAAAACATGGTGTTCACCAAGGATCTAGACTGACACTGAAACATGATGTACCCAAGGATCCAGACTGAGACTGAAACACGGTGTACCCCAATGATCTAGACTGAGACTGAAACATGGTGTATATCAAGGATCCAGACTGAGACTGAATCACAGTGTACTCCAAGGATATAGACTGAGAATAAAACATGGAGTATCCCAAGGATCTAGACTGAGACTGAAACATGGTGTACCCCAAGGATCTAGACTGAGACTGAAACATGGTGCACCCCAAGGATCTAGACCGAGACTGAAACATGGTGTACCCCAAGGATCTAGACTGAGACTGACTCATGGTGCACCTCAAGGATCTAGACTGAGACTGAATCATGGTGAACCTCAAGGATCTAGACTGAGACTGAATCATTGTGTATCCCAAGGATCTAGACTGAGACTAAAACATGGTGTTCACCAAGGATCTAGACTGACACTGAAACATGATGTACCCAAGGATCCAGACTGAGACTGAAACACGGTGCACCCCAAGGATCTAGACTGAGACTGAAACATGATGTACCCAAGGATCCAGACTGAGACTGAAACACGGTGTACCCCAATGATCTAGACTGAGACTGAAACATGGTGTACCCCAATGATCTAGACTGAGACTGAAACATGGTGTACCCCAAGGATCTAGACTGAGACTGAAACATGGTGTATCCCAAGGATCTAGACTGAGACTGAAACATGGTGTACCCCAATGATCTAGACTGAGACTGAAACATGGTGTACCCCAATGATCTAGACTGAGACTGAAACATGGTGTATCTCAAGGATCTAGACTGAGACTAAAACATAGTGTATCCCAAGGATCTAGACTGAGACTCAAACATGGTGTACCCCAAGATCTAGACTGAAACTGAAGCCGGTGTATGTCAATGATCAAGACTGAGACTGAAACATGGTGCACCTCCAGGGTCTAGACTGAGACTGAATCATGGTGTATCCCAAGGATTTAGACTGAGACTGAAACATGTTGTACCCCAATGATCTAGACTGAGACTGAAAAAGGTGCACCTCAAGGATCTAGACTAAGACTGAAACATGTTGTATCCCAATGATCTAGACTGAGACTGAAACATGGTGTACCCAAAGATCTAGACTGAAACTGAAGCGGTGTATGTCAATGATCAAGACTGAGACTGAAACATGGTGCACCTCCAGGGTCTAGACTGAGACTGAATCATGGTGTATCCCAAGGATTTAGACTGAGACTGAAACATGTTGTACCCCAATGATCTAGACTGAGACTGAAAAAGGTGCACCTCAAGGATCTAGACTAAGACTGAAACATGTTGTATCCCAATGGTCTAGACTGAGTCTGAAACATGGTGTACCCCAAGGATCTACACTGAGATTGAAACCTGGTGTATCTCAAGGATCTAGACTGAGACTAAAACATGGAGTACCCCAAGGGTCTAGACTGAGACTGGAACATGGTGTACCCCAAGGATCTAGACTGAGACTGAAACATGGTGTACCCCAATGATCTAGACTGAGACTGAAACATGGTGTACCCCAAGGATCTAGACTGAGACTGACTCATGGTGTACCTCAAGGATCTAGACTGAGACTGAAACATGGTGAACCTCAAGGATCTAGACTGAGACTGAAACATGGTGTACCTCAAGGATCTAGACTGAGACTGAAACATGGTGCACCCAAGGATCTAGACTAAGACTGAATCATGGTGTACCCCAAGGATCTAGACTGAGACTGAAACATGGTGCACCTCAAGGATCTTGACTGAGACTGAATCATGGTGTACCTCAAGGATCTAGACTAAGACTGAAACATAACTAGTGTACCACAATGATCTAGACTGAGACTGAAACATGGTGTACGCCAAGGATCTAGACTGAGACTGAAACATGGTGTACCCCACGGATCTAGACTGAGACTGAAACATGGTGCACCCAAGGATCTAGACTGAGACTGAAACATGGTGTACCCCAATGATCTAGACTGAGACTCAATCATTATGTATCTCAAGGATCTACACTGAGACTGAAACATGGTGTACCCTAAGGAGAGAGACAGAAACATGGTGTGTCCCTATGATGTGCCTGAAACTGTGAAACAGGTCTACAATGTTTAGAAATAACTACAAATTGACTGCTGCAATGACTATTGATTCTCTAAAAATATTATAAAACATTCTAAAACATGTTGGGTCATTACCAAAACATACCATGACTCCTAGAGATTACATGTAATCATTTAGATTGAGACTAATTTCACAAACAGAGACATAGTTACTCATTCTCACCACAACCTGACTGACATTTTGGAACAGTGAATCATTTCTGCAATGGAAAGTGCAAGTCTTCAAATTAGAGACATTTTCTGTCTCCCCCGCAAAACACCACAAACCTTGGCAAGACGAACTTCCCTGACATTTTGGGACTACCGTGACAATTATACCGTTCGCTGGGGAACATGACACATTGCTGGTGACCGTTATCACAGGTTTTCGCATCAGTTGGTCAACAGGAACTACGAAAGACACTCCTTTTTGATGACTGGAAATCTTCTTGCATGTACTCGTATTGTTGTCGGTCAGTTTCTTAGTTTTCTGGAACTTTGTTGCATTTGCGAGGAGACCGCAAGTCATGTCTTCATTCGGCACAACATAAATTCCTGCAAGACATGAAAAAAATTACTTTATATATAATATTTTATTCAAACACTCATACAATCATAATTGTAAAAGGTTTAAACATGATAAACAACAGTATAAAAACTCTATGTATGAAGAGAAAAACTTGACAATGTATAAAAATAAAAACATCAAAAAGTAAAGTTAATAAAATCACAGATCTCCATATAACTAAAACCAGGAATCATGACTAGGTTGCCTCTATAGCCTCTCGCAACTCTTTAATCACACCCAAAGTTATTCTATCACAGTCTGCAGCATCTGTAAGGTACCTCTTTTCAATAATCTCACACCATCACTCCACTTTTTACAAAATTGTACTCCCAAGTCTTAATTCTATAGTCCTAAGATTCCTGCGTACAATTGATCGAGCTGATGACATACACACTTTAAACAAATGCTTCACTTTAACATTTTCACTCAGGACTGTCCATACTATGACACATTCTGAGAAATCTTCCATAGACCTGATCTAAAACTCCTGTACTGGAGTCTCTAATACATGAGATAAATATCTAGTAGGCCTATGTGTCATGGGAGGCAAATTTAACAATCACCCAACAGATCTGTTCCATGCAACCACATATTCATTAACTGATCTATCTTTAAAATTCCATATAACACTTCCATACAAATGAGCACAATGAGAATTAAATATACTCATTAAAATTACAATTATATTTTAGATTCAGGAAACTTGGTGTGCATGTACTTGATGCAAGAAGAACGTTAGAACATCTTGGTAAGCAGGCTGGAAATAGTTATATATATATTCAAGGGGAGGGGAAAGCTGATGGAAATTATTCATATCTTGGAATGCTCATCATAATGGTAAAATAAAGCTAGGATAGAACTTATATATTCCAAATGCCGGACATAACTACAAAAGAATTCGAAGAGAGAATCTTTCTGTTTCACCAAAAGTTGGCAAAACTAGGCAAAGGATTGTCTATTCGCAAAAAACACCCCCCCCCCCCAAAATAAAAAAATTGGTAACTGATCCACAACAACTATTTATACTTTCTCACAAGATATGAACTACGTCATGTGACAACGTTTCATGACAACGAAATAGAATAGGAGAAAATACCTGTCACTGACTGAGCGTCAGATATCAACCTGCCATATGAAATATTATGGTATGTCATGAGAAAAAAATTAACACGACATGAATATAAAAATTTAACTGAATAATTTAAAATGCTCAGATCGATTCTAAAATATTTTCAAAAAGAATGAGCGAGCTGGAAGATTTGATATTTCAAGCCTGGAGCAGCTTTGATGGGAATAAATTTTCCTGCATAAGGGGATAACAATACTGATTTACTCGATTGATGGCAGAATTTTCCACTGACAGGTCCATTTTTGTCTTACGAGAAACTCACTTGATGAGATATCTGTTCTGTTGTTGTTATTTTTTCCACAAATTAATGAAGTGAAACCATGCCGCCAACTGTAATAATAATCCAACATGTTCCTGACAATCACTAGTCGCTAAAATGGTGAAGTTCAGTTAATTTCCACAGGTAAGTTGAAATATTTAATTTAAAATTGCTTTTAACATGAACATTGAAACGAAACATTTGAACTTTCCATTTGCATACCATACGCAAAATGTTTTGGGGAGGAAAGTGACTTTTGCCTAAATTTCAAGATCTAGATTTAATGCCACCTCATATATGCAAATTATATGTTACTTTTATCAATTCTACAGATTTCAGCTAAGTGAGCTTGGATGTGAAGGCATGCAGGTTTCTCTTGAGACAAAAACGGATCTGTCAGTGGAAAATTCTGCCATCTATCAAGTAAAGTTATTCCTTATGCAGGAAAATTTATTCTCATCAAAAGTAGCTCCAGGCTTGAAATATCAAATCTTTCAGCTCACTAATTCTTTTTGACAATATTTCAGAATCGATCTGAGCATTTTAAATTATTCAGTTAAATTTTTATATACATGCCGTGTTATTTTTTTCTCATGACATACCACAATATTTTATATGGCAGGTTGATACCTGAAAGGTATTTTCGCCTAAAAATTATGCACTCCTATTCTATTTCATTTTCATGAAACGTTGTCACATCACATAGTTCATATCTTGTGAGAAAGTACAAATAGTTGTTGCAGATCAATTACCATTTTGGGGTGCGGATGAGAGTCGAGTGTGTTATGTGGAAGGGCTAGCATCTTCCTGAGAGCAAGGGATTTGGGAAAATAATTAAGGTTGTACTGTATAAAAAAAGAAGCTATTGACCAAAATTCCATCACTCACCTTTCCCAGGATATCCAAGGAATTCACATTCACTCGGATCATCCAGAAGAGTCATCATGCCTGGTGGTGCCGAAACAGTAAAGTCAACGTGGATTTCTGCAATCAAACCATCTCCGGCATCTTGTCTTCCATTTGTCGCTTTGTTCTCCAAAAGATACTTCTTGTTGTTGTCATAAGTTCCGGTAACTTCCGCTATCCAAACCTGGAAATTTGTGAGATAGCAATTTACAAAACTTAATATCCAAATATTTGGAAAAGATGATGACTGGAGAGTCTTTTGGTTCACCAACATATCAAAGCCTATAAGAGTCTATCACCTTAATTGTAACTAGTATATGCAAAGGTAACACCCTCCGAGTGAACCTGCTAACTTCATCAGGACAGAAAGTAGGTCACTGGAGGATTCTGCCAATTTAGAGGGCTGTCAATCGCTGCATGCAGGGTTCGAATCCAGCACTTGTCGGGTCACCTGGGCCTATGTTGGATGGCAGTTTCAATCATCCTTCGCCTCATTAATATGTCCTCCTTCTGACCTAATTAGCCTACCAAGTGCATAAACACAGGATGTAAAGCCCCAATCATCAGTCAATACATGCTACAGAGCCAACTATCTTTTTACCCTTCTTTATACAAATAACTATAATTTCAACAATAGTCCTTACCTTAAAGTTAGTAACAGGAGCGCCAAATTCCACACACACAGCCCAAGACTGCACAGACTTGGTGAAATTGATGTAGAGATCCGCCTGCATGGTTTTGGCCCACTGCCTGATATATCTGTACTCTGCATGGCATGTTCCAAAGATACAAATGCACAGCAGAATTTGTTGAATTACCATCATGTTGAAAATTTAAATATTCTTCTTCGCTTTATCTTAAATTTTAACTTTATCTTCCTTCTTCTTTAACTATTGTCATCCATTTACTGTGAACTTGGTGGACCAGCCTTAGCTTCTTGGAGCTCCGCAATACTTCCTTTGTGCCGAGACAGTTCGTTGCGGTAATTCCTTGGTCTTATTAAAAATTTGTTTCGTTTATCAGTAAAGGTTCGCTTTTTGTATAACCAATTCAAACTGTATCCTCAGGTTGGTCAATTTGTCAATGTTGAATTATGTAATTTTCTAATAACATCAGAATTCGTTCTAAATTAAACCATCCCACTCACTAGATCCGTTGTACGCGAATGGAAGTATGACTGTGATACTTAGTGGACCAACCTTAGTTTTCCCTTTAAAGAAAAAAAACATTAGCTGTCCATTTTTTAAGCCAGCATAATAACTCAATGAGCATTATAATCCATTTTCACTGATTTACACTCTCTGACAACAAAACCACTATTGATCTCAAGGGAAATTACTGAATTAACTGCAACATAAAACATATTCCTTCTACAACAACTGAATTCCGGGAACTGAATAATGTATGATGCCTCAGTCCGAAAACAAATCCATTTTTTTATCAGATGTAACGCTTTAACCCGAGGTATTACCACAGTGGTTCTTCACAAAAATAGAGTCGCATAAACAACTGCATAACAACATCTAACACTGTCAAGAAAGATTAACAACATCGAATGTGCATATATTTGAATGCCATTTCAAAAAATGAATTGTCTGCGCTTGGATTATTGGCATAAAGTTATTGCTACTTCATTCAGAAACCAATTCATTGTCCTTGCTGATTGCACTGACTAACAATTCACCGAGGCATAAAAGCAGTCCTGACAGCTATTATTGCACTAATTTAAGTCTCCAGCAGCAGACAAAAGCTGAAATATTTTCATTCTTGAAAACCAATTGAATTCATCAATAATTTATCAAGCGTAGACACTTCATCTTGCAAGCAGAACATAAAGGTAAAATTCAATCATGTATTTTCTTTAAAGATGGTAGTTGCAATTATGGAAAACATCCATTTCCTCAAGTAGGGAGAAAGTTGTATCTCTTCAAAGAAGGAAATTGTTGTAATCAATAGGATAGTTACATAGGCAACATAATAATTTTTTAAAGCTTCAGTACTTCCATTAATCTTACCTGCTGTAATGTCTCATTACGAATAAAATCATATATATATATATTAGTTTAAGGAAGGTAGTTCGAAGATGGTAGTCACCTGCCATTTCTTAAAAAAGATTGTTCTACTTCTCTGAGGTAGTCATTTGCCTTTTCTTTAACAAAAAAGATCATTCTATTTCTTTGAGGATGGTAGTCACCTGCCATTTCCTTAATAAAGATAGTTCTATTTCTTTGAGGATGGTAGTCATTTGCCTTTTCTTTAACAAAAAAGATAATTCTATTTCTTTGAGGATGGTAGTCACCAGCCATTTCTTTACCAAAGACAGTTCTATTTCTTTGTGGATGGTAGTCATTTGCCTTTTCTTTAACAAAAAAGATAATTTATTTCTTTGAGGATGGTAGTCACCTGCCATTTCCTTAATAAAGATAGTTCTATTTCTTTGAGGATGGTAGTCATTTGCCTTTTCTTTAACAAAAAAGATAATTCTATTTCTTTGAGGATGGTAGTCACCAGCCATTTCTCTAACAAAGACAGTTCTATTTCTTTGTGGATGGTAGTCACCTGCCTTTTTTTTAACAAAGATCATTTATTTCTTTGAGGATGGTAGTCACCTGCCATTTCCTTAATAAAGATAGTTCTATTTCTTTGAGGATGGTAGTCATTTGCCTTTTCTTTAACAAAAAAGATAATTCTATTTCTTTGAGGATGGTAGTCACCATCATTTCCTTAATAAAGATAGTTCTATTTCTTTGAGGATGGTAGTCATTTGCCATTTCTTTACCAAGGATAGTTCTATTTCTTTGTGGATGGTAGTCATTTGCCATTTCTTTAACAAAGATCATTCATTTCTTTGAGGATGGTAGTCACCATCATTTCCTTAATAAAGATAGTTCTATTTCTTTGAGGATGGTAGTCATTTGCCTCATCTTTAAGAAAGATAGTTCTATTTCTTTGTGGATAGTAGTCATTTGCCATTTCTTTAACAAAGATAGTTCTATTTCTTTCAGGATAGTAGTCACTTGCCATTTCGTTAACAAAGATAGTTCTATTTCTTTGAGGATAATAGTCACTTGCCATTTCTTTAACACAGATAGTTCTATTTCTTTGTGGATGGTAGTCATTTGCCTCATCTTTAACAAAGATAGTTCTATTTCTTTGTGGATGGTAGTCATTTGCCATTTCTTTAACAAAGATAGTTCTATTTCTTTGAGGATAGTAGTCACTTGCCATTTCTTTAACACAGATAGTTCTATTTCTTTGTGGATGGTAGTCATTTGCCTCATCTTTAACAAAGATAGTTCTATTTCTTTGTGGATGGTAGTCATTTGCCATTTCTTTAACAAAGATAGTTCTATTTCTTTGAGGATAGTAGTCACTTGCCATTTCTTGACAAAGATAGCTCTATTTCTCAGAGAATGGTAGCCACTTGCCATTTCTTAAAAAAAAAATAGCTCTATTTCTCTGAGGTAGTCATTTGCCTTTTCTTTAACCAAAAGATAATTCTATTTCTCAGAGAATGGTTAAGGGTGAGGAAGCAAATTTTTTAAAATTTGAAAGATTTTCCTAATTCATAATAAATTCATATTAGCAGGCCTTAGAAACAAGACAAAAAAAGATTTTTTTGTGAAGTTTGACTTGTATTATCTCCAATCAAAAATTCAAAATGGCCGTCTTAACTTGGTGACGCTTTAAAAAAAGGCGCCTTCATATTTGGAGGCTGTGAGCCATGAAAACAGTAAGGAGGACAACAACATTGTGGTGACAGGTCTTGTTGACCAACTATTCTAAAATGCCCCTCACGGAAAAGTAAGGGGAATTAAGGTCTGGGCTGGAGAAGGGCTAGAAGTTGGCCACCCAGAAGTCTCCGAAATTTCTTTAAGTGGAAAAATCCTGAACTTTCTTGGCCATAAGGCATGGGGAACCATCCTGAGTCTGCCTATAGTTGCCATTGGGGTAATTCACATCCAGCCATGGCAAAACATGACATCACTGGACCTAGTAGTATGCATCAGGTCCATCCCCCTTTACTCGCATGAAAAAGAAATATAGCATAATTTTTCTATCTGAAGTCATGACTCCCAAAACCATTGCCTGAGCTGGATACTTTGCCCTGAATGTCCCATCGACATTTTCTATTGATTTTATATAGAATTTGCCATTTCTTTTGTTGACAATAGAATCCACAACAAAACGTTTATAGTTTGAAAAAAAATTGAATATTGAGCCATGCTTCCTAATGTAGCCCATCATTTTTTCACCATTTCTATCTTCTGGCCTTCATGGAATAGGCCGAATGGTGTCTTTGGGGTCCTGACATATGATTTTAGGCCAAAATCATTTTACATTGCTGCCCTGGCAGCCTTGAGGTCCACCTGAAGCTCTTCAACCACCTCTCTCATGGCGGTTGCAGGTACCTCGTCAGTTTTGTCGTCAGTCACTCCAGGAATGCTCCATGCCTTTTTTAATTCTCTCCACAAACTCCCAGACCCCGCACTTATTCCTTTCCCATCATTGATTGCCTTCATGATATTGCATTACGGTCGTGAGGTCACTTTGACTATGTCAGGGATAGTTTTTTAGTTCATTTGGCACGAGGCAAATCTGACCACCTCTTCCTTTTTGTCTCCAGAGGAGTCATTTTCAGTCACAGCTCATTCTAACTTTCCACAGGTATGGCTGATACATTTAATGATTATGCTGTATTGTTTTCACAATTTTCCTGTAGATGTGAAATGCTTTCTTAGCACAAGGAAGTTCATGGAATATTTCAGTTCCTCACCCTGTAGTTACCTGCCATTTCTTTGACAAAGATAGTTCTATTTCTTTGAGGATTGTAGTCATTTGCCATTTCTTTAGAAAAGACAGTTTAACTTCTTTGAGGATGGTAGTCATTTACTTATTCTTTAACAAAGACAGTTCTATTTCTTTGAGGATGGTAGTCATTTGCCCTTTCCTTAACAAAGATAGTTCTATTTCTTTGAGGATGGTAGTCATTTGCCATTTCCTTAGCAAAGACAGTTTATTTCTTTGAGGATGGTAGTCAGCCATTTCCTTAACAAAGATAGTTCTATTTCTTTGAGGATGGTAGTCATCTGCCATTTCTTTAACAACAATTGTCTCTTTCTTTGAGGATGGTAGTCATTTGCCATTTCTTTAACAATGATTGTCTTTCTTTGAGGATGGTAGTCACCCATATTTCATTACAGGTGATTTCATTAGCACGCGATTCTGGTCATTCACACTTGAAAGTGAGAAATCACTTACTACGTTTGATGTATGAGATGTGTGACATTCTATTGCTTCTAAATCAATCAGATTAACCAAAAATGCTATGTATTTTTTTAGACCGAGGTCACAGTCTTCACGTTGCTGTAGGCAACGTAGACTGAGGACATTGCATTGGTTGATCACTCATGAAAAATCAACAATTGAAATCAGTTTTAGAACTGCAATAAACAAGGAGATTTCAGTATCTCAATATAAAAATGACACTCACAATAGTTAAAGCAACACCCTTAAAACAGAGAAATACAAAACAACCCCCTCCTCTGCCAATGCCAAAGTCAATGAACTGTGTCAGTGCATTGCCATGATCCTGATTGAATCAAGTTTGAGAAATATATCAATATGATGTTATACATTTTATATTAGACTAAAAGAATGCTATTTCCTGTGATGTGATTGTTTCTTTCCCATCTATATATAATATAGATAGATAGATAGATAGACAGATAGACAGCTAGACAGATAGACAGATAGATAAATAGATAGATGAGAGAGAGAGATTCTTTATTAGGCAATATCAAATAACATTAACATCGGAATTCATTTTACTCAGAAATAGATAGATAGATAGATAGATAGATAGATAGATAGATAGATAGATAGATAGACAGATAGACAGATAGATAGATAGATAGATAGATGCGTAAATATAGCTTGGACGAAATATCTGACTGCTCATTCCTTTCAACTTTGATTTGAGAGTTTATTTATAAAGTGTCAAAATCCTTTAATCAGTGTTGTCAAGTGTTTGATTTGTCAAAGTGTTAATCATATATACACTCTAAACAACAAACAGACCAACAGCTATAAACAGTATGCAAAGTTTCCCCCTCAACAACCTCCAAATTTAGGCCATAATTGTGCTTAATTTGGCCGATTTCTACACTTTAAAGTACTGGAATCATCTGAAATTTTGACATAAGATATTTTCAGGCATTATCTACCTATTCATGCTTGTAATTGGGTTGTAACTAGCCCCAAAACAGCTGCGTCAAGACTCTTGTCGCAACAGTTCAGCTCAGTGAGGCCAATGTCTCCCATCCCTCACAGCTGCACTGTGAGGGGGGGTCTTCCTATCTAGTATTTTTTGGCCAAGAACCTGAAAATCGAGTTCTTTGAGGATGGTAGTTACCTGCAATTTCTATTATAAAGTCAGTTTTTTTTTTTAGTAGTCACCCGTCATTTCCTTAATAAAGATAGTTCTATTTCTTTGAGGATGGTAGTCACCCCTCATTTCATTGACAAAGATTGTCCCTTTCTTTGAGGATGGTAGTCACCTGTCATTTCTTTAACAAAGATAGTTCTATTTCTTTGAGGATGGTAGTCACCTGCCTTTTTTTAACAAAGATCATTTATTTCTTTGAGGATGGTAGTCACCTGCCATTTCCTTAGCAAAGATAATTTATTTCTTTGAGGATGGTAGTCAGCCATCATTTCCTTAACAAAGATAGTTCTATTTCTTTGAGGATGGTAGTCCTCTGCCATTTCTTTGACAAAGATAGTTGTAATGCTTTTAGGATGGTAGTCATTTGCCATTTCTTTAACAAAGATAGTTCTATTTCTTTGAGGATGGTAGTCATTTGCCATTTCTTTAACAAAGATCATTTATTTCTTTGAGGATGGTAGTCACCTGCCTTTTTTTTAACAAAGATCATTTATTTCTTTGAGGATGGTAGTCACCTGCCATTTCTTTAACAAAGATAGTTCTATTTCTTTGAGGATGGTAGTCAGCCATCATTTCCTTAACAAAGATGATTCTATTTCTTTGAGGGTGGTAGGCACCTGCCATTTCTTTAACAAAGATTTTCTATTTCTTGTGGGTAGTACAGTTGCGGACAAAAATATTCATACAGCTGAGTATTCCGCACATACCTGGTATTTACTCTTGATTCAGGGATGCGAGGAGAAAAAATTCACTTTTAGGTCATTGCCTTAATCAATTGTCATTGTCAAGCACTGCAAACTTAAGAATATCTCTGTTTTCAAGCTCAGGGGGCACACAAACGTAAAATTTCAACATGACAAAAGAATTCATACAGCTCGAACATGCTGGGTATAAAGTGCATTAAAAGCTTGAATTTCTATTCCAAATGATTTGTAACTTTCTGTGGCTTCTTTGGATAACCTCCTCCGAAATTCTGAATGCTTTTTTGGGTGATTTTATCTGTTTTGGTTGACCCATACCACCCTATAGCACTGGCCACAGAAAGTTACAAATTATTTGGAATAGAAATTCAACCTTATATACCCAGCGTGTTCGAGATGTATGAATACTTTTGTAATGCTGGAATTTTACATTTGTGTGCCCCCTGAGCTTGAAAACAGCTATATGCTTAAGTTTGCAGTGCTTGACAATGAAAATTGATTAGGGCAATGACTTAAAAGTGAAATTTGTCTCCTCGCATCCCTGAATCAGGAGTTATGTGCCGAATACTCAGCTGTATGAATATTTTTGTCCGCAACTGTAGGCACCTGCCATTTCTTTATCATAGATTGTCTATTTCTTTGAGGGTGGTAGGCACTTGCCATTTCTTTAACTGAGATAGTTCTATTTCTTTGAGGATGGTAGTCATTTGCCATTTCTTAAAGATAGTTGGGTCATTCCATGTCAAATCACCCAAGCCTCCAATCTGACCATCTCAGATTTTACCCAAAAAAAATTCATACATTCCAAGATCTATATCACTAGTGGATCCAAAATTTCAGGTACTTATCACAAGTAGTTTAAAAGTCATGACCGATTACGTGTGAGGGGGTATTTTCTGACAAATTGCAAGTCTGATATATGACAATTTTGAAATTGGCTTTTCTCAAAAACACGGTGATTTACCAATTTAAAACTTTTTGTATAATTTAATGTAATCCTAGACATTCCATAACTCTTCCCGCCAGGTGACATTTTAAGATGGAAGTCATCTGCCATCTCTTCACAGATAACCAATAGTTTGCAATAAAGTATAATAATAATAATAATAATAATAATAATAATTTATTGACCACATAAAAAACAATTCACAATTACATAATTTGACAAGAATTAATATGACGTGGTTGGCGACACCAGATAGGTGTATTTGCCATTACCAGTTAATGAAACAAAGTGTTGCAAGAATAATACTTAAAAGTTAACATAAGTTACAAAATTAAACTCAAGAAAAAGAAAAAAAAAAAAAAAAAGAAAGGGAAAAAATGAACTAGAATTTTATAGCTTATATTAGTGAATCCTGGCACAGCGCTCCTGAAGAAACATTGGGGTTAGAAAAATGAGCCCGGAACGGGACCTATACCATCTGAAACTACACTATCATACGAAGATTTTAAGACAAAAACGAAAAAAATCTGTTGGGAAATTTTTGAGAAATTCAAGTTTTAAGAAATCTTGTTTATCACACCACTCAAACACAAGTGTAGTGGCATATAAAACAATTAACAAGCTTGAAAATGTGATTAAACCTGTTTGCTAAGCTCAGTTATGCATTTCAAATAAGTTTCAATGATGATTTTTAAATATTTACTGACTTTATTGACAAATTGTTTATCTTATGCTGTAAGAATGCAAAAATGCTTAAAGTAACCAATTTCCCCGAATTTTCAGTCTTTGGTTGTTGAAATCTGAAGCATTATCCTTAGCATGGATATGTGAAGCTTTATAAAGCTTTCGAAAAGTTAATGGATGCCTAAAATGGATATAAATGTTACTAGTATAAGCTGACACTCATAAGATAGATCAATCATAATTCAGCACTGATTCCTAATTAACTTGTTTAGTTTATGGTATAATATCTATATGCAATAGTTCAAATAAGAGCAAGGTGGTAGCACAGAATGATGCATCATGATGTTTATAAGAATGGTGACATATCCGGTCACGACAACCAAACCACATGCTAATTCTTCATAGATTTGTGCCGGCAGCAACCATTTCCCTCATGCATAATATACATTAAGACCAAAATCAGCATATGTATGGTTCAAATTAAGTGCAATTCAAAAGTTTGGCTGAATTTCTTCAAATCATCAGCTGTTGGTAATTATGGACAGCCTGTCAAGTAGGCATCACAGTGATCAACGACCTGTGTGGAAAAATGGCTTTTCCAGGCATACCTTGTACCTGTTTTATCGAAATCAGTGCTATGGTGGATTTTGAAATATTCTATGGCATGAGCAAATTTACTGGATATATCCATTTCTTTGATTGGAAAGAAGGGAGTTATCAAAGCATGTGTGTATGACATTCTGGAATGCAATAAAACGGGCTGTTGTAAGGCTGCATATTTTCTGTGCAAAATACTGGTTAGCATATTAAGGGATACTCAAGATCAGCAATTGGATAAATTAATTTTCCCCTGACGGTTTCGCTGTAAATTAAGTCTTTCACAGTGTTAAACTACACATAGGCCAATGCTTGGACTGGTCATTCCAATTCGGAAAGAGCTTCAACAGCTCAATAGACAATTCATTCATGACACTAATTTTTTAAGAGAGAAGGAAAGAGGTACAATTCTCAAAATGAGTTTAGTTAGTTGTGAATTTTGTGCAGGAGAGGTTACAATGCATTACATGGTATGAGAGTTGATTGCTTGCCACTCTTTCCTAGCCTATAAAAATACATTTGAGACGTTCTTTCACTTCAAAAGCCCCAATATGCTTCCCACATCCTGGTTAAGGATAATCTTAAGTTCTTACCAATCAAACACAGGAAAGTTCTAGAATTTGGGTCACTTCTAGCATTTTTCCATTTTTACAGTGTGTGATAAACAATTTGTCACACTTTTTTGACATAAGTTAGTAAATATTTTTAATTCATCATCAAAACTTGTTTGAAATGCATTACAGAGCTTAGCCAACAGGTTTAATCACATTTTTAAGCTTGTTAATTCTGTTATATGCCATTACACATGTATTCTAGTGGTGGGATAAACCAGATTTTTTAAAACTTGAATTTCTCAAAAAATTCCCAACAGATTTTTTTCGTTTTTGTCTTAAAATGTTCGTATGATCGTGTCGTTTCAGATGGTATAGGTCTTGTTCCGGGCTCATTTTTTTAACCCCAATGTTTCTTCAGGAGCGCTGTGCTGGGTTAACACTCGAAAAAATTTAGATTATGATAATGAAAAAAACAGTATGGGGTCATTTCAGAAACAGAGCCTTACTTCAACAGGTCGACCTAGGGCAGATTTCACGAAAAGTGGTCTTAGAGGGTACCTTAAACTTTCCAACCCTTTTGTTATCTCTCTGTTGCTTCCTGAAGCAAGTAAACCTATTACTAAGTACATCTGTGAGCTAATGAATAAATATCAATAAAATAATCCTCAAATATGTAGCTTTTTGCTCTTAAAAATATATTTTTTTATCCCTCATTAGGACAATTTTGGACGACCAAACTTACTGGTCATTAGACGTGCTTGCTTTGGCACTCTCTGGAATCTGCTAAAACCAATTCAGCAAAATGTAATGATATGCGATTGATAAAAAACATTTTGAAAATTATTTTGGAACCATTTGTAATTGTGTTGGTCATTATAAACTCGGAAAAAAAAAAGACTGCTAATGTAACTCAATTCCGTCATAGGACACTGAAGTTACATTAGCAACTTTTACATGGGGATTTTTCTGTGTTCTTGCTATTTATGTAAAATTTTGAACGTGAAATTCTAAAATTTTATTGAAAAACATGTACATTATTTGCCTATATACATTACCAAAAACATAAAATACTGGGTGTGGTAGCTGTTTTTTTTAATGCTAATGTAACCACAATTTCGCATTTGTCCATTTCATAGTGTTACATTAGCAGAATTTGTCTATCCGAATTAGGTTAACAAACACATGATTAGATCTCAATTTTTTTCTGAACAGAAAGCCAGGTTTCCCAGGAGCAGGCCAGGTGTGGTACCCTTCTGGTATTTTAATTTTTATTGCAGTAGGATCAGCATAAAAAATTCCGTCCTCCATCATTTATTGTTGTTACATTAGCACAAGGCCATATTTTAAGCTGCTCTCATCTACCAATCCAACAGAAAACAGTGAATACCCATGATTTTATCTAATGGATTGACACAATAAAAGATTTAGATTTCGGCTTTTTTTGTCCTGCCAGCTATCCTCAGAAAAAGCGCCCTGAGAAAATCTGAGCAGCTACGAATCAATTATGTCTGGCCTTATCAGTATTGTGCTAATGTAACTTGTGGTAAGGACAATTGCTGCTTTTCGTGAAATCTGCCCTAGACACTACGATCAAGCATTCATTGATTGCATTGGTGAGATGAGCAGGCGTCCTGAAGATGATGCACTTCTAACCCCAAGTGAAGGACCTTCTAGTATTTGCCTGGTATTGACAGTGGCACTGAAACAAGGGACTATAGTACTACCACCATAATTTATCTTCCGAACAACATCCAGCCGACATTCCGCTACACAAACTGAAACCACACGTCAAAATCACTTCAGATTTAAAATCTGTTCAGGTTGGTTCAAATGTCAAACGCTGACAGGGCAGATCAGATTCAAGCAAACCAGAATTCAAGGGAATCAGAACGCGGGTGGATTCGCCTGTATATATATGGGCTATCATACCTAATAGAACAGAGTCTGAAACAAGTCCATTCAAAAAAGTAAACAAAAGAACTTCTGGGGACTGAACATGATGTTTTAACCATGTTTGGCACACTACCTGCAGTGTTTCATGATCCTTGCAGTCATCTCTCACCATCTAGCACACTTGTTGGAGCTGACACATCAGTAGTCCATAAAATCCATGAATTTGTACAGGTATTGCATTATCTCTATAGTGATGGGCCTCAGTACTCAGACTCACTGGGTTGGAACAGGGTCAAGGCCTTAGACTGGACATGTGAAATTACCAGAGAGGGCAGCGCCTGTCAGCTGCCTGACAAGAAAGGACTCATGCCATTGAGATTACCAATGAACTGGAGAGTACTAGGCAGTGCTGCCCTCTTTGGCAATTTCACATGTCCAGTCTAAGGCCTTGACCCTGTTCCAACCCAGTGAGTCTGAGTACTGAGGCCCATCACTATAGAGATAATGCAATACCTGTACAAATTCATGGATTTTATGGAACTACTGATGTGTCAGCTCCAACAAGTGTGCTAGATGGTGAGAGATGACTGCAAGGATCATGAAACACTGCAGGTATTGTGGAAAAATTGGTTAAATCACTGTTAAATATAGTGGTCAATCCCCAAGGCCTTTTGTTTACATTCCTAGTTTCACACTCTTCTAATTATGTACCATTACAGGCCAATTTCTATCAGTGACTTCACTCGTGAATCAGAATTCAACCGTTTCAAAACTAAACTGGATCAAAATTAAACACGTTTGATGAAAATCACATGCTATGGAGAATTGCAATTCATGAAACATAGCAATTTAATATTTCAACCCTTCACAAGTCTGTGCAATCATCTGTTGATTCCTCATTGCCATGGTACCAACTTAGAATCTTTGCAAATCATAACAAATCGATTCTTTGTTCGGATAGGTTTATTATGTTCAGCAATGTTTGTGAAAAAGCAATTTTATAGATGAATACACCTTACCCATGTGCTTTATACGGTCATTTTATCAAGAACATAGTATACAACAGTAGTTGGTTAAATGTAAGCAGTTAATCACAATTAATTGCATGCCTAGTTCACCATCTTTTGCAAATAGCAAAATGTTAATCATAAGAAAATATAATTATACTATATTTATTGCACGTAAAGAAGATATTCTGCAATGCAAGTGCAATTAATACTAGTAAAGTTAGATAATTATGCACTTACGTTTTGTTATCATATTTATACATTGGTAATAATTGATAATATTTCTATCTATGATAGAATGAATCCTTATATCATAATGACGTAATGGCTGATTAAGTCAATTGCATTTGTGCAATTGGAGATATTGCAACCGTGAAACTATTCTGAACCTTTTTTGCAATTTTGTCTTTGGCCGCAGCCAACCAGGTTCCGAGTAGGCCTAACTCAAAATATAAATCTGGAGTAACTATCTAGACAAAAACATTCTGTCAGAATATGAATATGTCAAGGTAAACGTTTTTTCAGCAGAACCTCGTGGGAGTTCATGTTATAACTCCCACATGGTAGCTAAAAATGGCTATTCAGGTGTCAATGACAGACCTTTGGTGATTTACTAAGAATGGGAGTGTTTCCAATTTAAAGTAACAATTATGTTTCAATGGTGGGTTATTTTCAAAAAGGTCTTGAATTGGGTTTTTCATGTACGACATAGTACGTAATGCCCTGCATTGCAGCAGTTTATAATCAAATTGGCTGAATTGGTAGGATACAGGTTGGTAAGATAAACTGTTCATGTACAAGATATAAGAATAGCGTAAATATATATGTTGAGGTCATTCCCTATGTTAAATGTAGATACATTTGATACAACACATTAAACAATTTGATGTAACAAAAAGCAATAAATAAACAAAGAAAAAATAACAAAACTTGGTGGAAAAATGAAAATAGTCATCAGCACAGTAGAGTGTGACTCTACAATAGATCGCAGATATGAGTTAATTAGCTAAGCTGGCGAATTCACAATTTGGTCATTGCAATATCTTACAATTAACTGGAGGTTGAACTCTTTATGGGGATGAAATACACATTCTAAACACAGCAGTTATTTTAATAATATCAACAAGTGGCTTCGGTGTATCACACAGAACGGACACCATCAGCAGAAACCATACATTATGTTCTTTTCAATACTTTATTACAGCGTATTCCAGTTAGCTGTGGTACACGACACTCCCAACAGCAAACAGCAGTTCGATTATATTCGGACAGATTTCATGGTCAACTTCTCCAAAGTTAGGTAAGCCATGTTCATTCATTCACTGCTGTTCATTCTGGGTTTTTCTTAATTTCAATCGCAATAAATTGCAGTTAATATCACTGCATAGCAAATACACTAATTCCAGTTACGCTGTTAATAATATTACGTTTCATCACCAATCTTTTCAAGACATAAATGCCACAATTATCCGTGATGATGCAATGTTACCAGCAGTTGAATAATTATAATCAATGTACTCTAATGTTTAGCAGATGCAACTGCCATTAATGCATGTCAACGTCAAAATGAGTATATTTGAAACTTATACAATTACCTCATTCCTATTTCATACTTTTCAAAATCTAATTTTCCGAATATTGTGAATATCATGATTAATTGAGTGTGTTACAGTAGTTAATTAACGGAAGTGCAATATTTGCTTGGCCCCTATCTTTAAGGTTATACTTTGAAAGCAGTCAATGACAGGATGAACTGACGCTCAAACTCATTGGCCGCACTTGCTATCAATCAGTCAGTACTTACCATGAAGCAATGCACAGACTGTGCTGCCCTCCAAGACCAGTTCTTGCCAAACATCAATTGATTAGCACACTATGATTAGCACACTATGAACTACTTCAAGTGACTTTGAGACATTTGTACAATTGAGTTTTTGAACTAATTCTACAATTGCAATCTAGTCACAAATTAAGAAATGTTACCATTCTGTTTTAATACATTAGCAATTGGTGAAACTTGACCTACCATTCCTTGTAAGCAGATTTAAACAATTTTAATTATCACTCATCAAATTTACTATTTAACAAAATTTGATGCAATACCATATATATCTATAAATGCGTAACATTTGGGTCATTGCATCATTATGATAGAGTAACGTTACTAAGCTAAATAACTGTAAAATGATGTATTCAAGACATATCACCTATATGACAATATAACAATGCAAAACAAGGCAAACTAACAGGAAACATGACATCTTCATAGATTTATGACAAAATTTAACAATAAGACATTCTGATTTTTCTCGCATGAATTAATTCTTCGTAGATTCTTGGTTGAGACATTTCTTCTTTCACGCCAGCATGATACTCTTCAATTTCAACGTTAAATTCCGGAATAAATTCTTCTACCGTCGCAGTGTTCGATTTTTGTTCATTTGCGCCAACATGAGACTGATGTAGGAGGTCAGCAGGTCGTCCATTTTGTAACCCTGTTAAAAATGAAATAAGAAATTAAGTAAAAACATGAGAAACAATTTTAAAATCTAACTGTAAAGTTCCTTGAAATGAGCAAAAATAAATGTTAAGAAAAGGTTTAATCTGTTATTATATAATATATATATATAAAATAAATACATGAATATATCTTGAACTTATTGGTGCATTTCTTGTCGTAAGTTGTGACAGTGCCACACTTCATGGGGGGGGGGGCATATAATAACATGAGCATTCATATTTTACCAATATTTGTAAGGAGCTTAGTAGAGAGTTTATCTCAGTAATAACATTAACATTCAACTTACCAGAGAGGTCTCACACAGTAGCTTGGTGCCCCTAACGAGGTTTCCGATGGTCATGTGGAAATATGTGTTTCCACTGCTCCAGTTGGAAATCTTGGTGAACGGATGAGTGGCCAATATTTCCTGAAATTCACAACAAAATCCACATTATTATTAATCAATCAGTGTTCTCAAGACTCGTTGCTATCCATTTTCAGTGGAGTAGCAGTTACTAACGATGTCACACAGCTATTGTGATCCCTGGATGTGGTTCCCATTGTTATCTCAGCCGATCAAATGACAAGAGATCGATTCCATGAATGAATTAATTGTTCGGATACAAGACAAATAGATATTATTAACTTATCCAAACTGTTAAGTTAGCCATACATACTTTGAAATAATTAATGACACTAACATGGAATTCTCAGGCTAGAAATCAGACCGGGCCACAGAACTCCAAGCAATTGAAAGTCCAAGGAGCAGGAAACTGTTCGCACCCCTCTTCCCGTCATATACATGACATGTTTGGATACACTAACAGATGGATGGATGATTGGGGCTATACGTCCTGTATTTATGCACTTGATAGGCTTATTAGGACAGGAGGAGGACACGGCAATGAGGTGAAGGATGATGGAAACAGACGTCCAACATCGGTCAAGGTGACCCGGCAACAGCTGGATTCGAACCCTGGACCCAGCGATTGGAAGCCCAGCACGCTACCACTAGACCAACCCTCCCCCACTGGATACACTAACAGTTTGGATAGATGATAAATAGATATTCCAAACTCACCTTAGTAGATGGATCAATGAGGTTGACTCCATGTTTGTTGATGGCTATGAGCATGATCTGCGGGAAGCTCGTCTCTGACAACTACAAAATTAAAGGAGAACCAGTTTCAATATGATAATAATAATAATAATAATTTATAGGCCCTATAGCGCCTCTTCAAGTAAACTGCTCAGAAGCGCTTTCATGGATTATTTGTAGAATGTTTTGATGATGCGACGTTGTTTCACGGAATAAATATAATGCAGTGCAACACATGACGAAAGAAATATCGCACTATTAAATATTTTCTAAATCAAATATTTTCTAACTGAGTTCCTGTTTGATAATTCAGGGTACTTCAGTTTTTAAAAGTAATCTTCGAATTTAGACTAGCTGCCATTTGCAAAGTACTATTCAATGTTACAAAACTACGAGTCAAATATCGTCAGCCTGCATTTGTAACTTTTTGCAAATGACAATTTTCATCCATCAGAAATCATTCATCCTTTGTTAAAGTGTGACGTACCTTAACTTCAAAGAAGGCAGATCCAAACGTCGGCCATTTGTAAATGAGTTTGAGGAATGCGATCTTTGCTTCTTCTGGAGTTTTGCCTGTATCTCTGTTGTAGCAGGCAACTATTTGCTGTTTGGGAAAAATTAGAAATTTCCTTATAAATCATAATTCCTCACAAAAATATACACAAGACAAACAATATGTTACTACAGAGAAACGTCAAAATCAACATAAAAGATATCAGAAATTTGTGGGGGAAAAAAAAAATCAAATTTTTGACAAACCTGTTTCCATTCATCTGGGCTTTGTTGTTTTCCTAAATCATTTGGCACCAAATCTCTCAACATTTTACTGAAAAAATAAAGGAAAGTAGTTGAAGTTTGACAAGGTAAGATTCAGATTCAAATTCAGAAAATTTTATTTACCCACAAAAAACAGTAAAAAGATAACAATTTTACATTCTTGTATTCAGCTAATTTTGGTCAAGGAGGCAGTGACTAAGTTGAATTTACAACGCTGTAATCACTTACAATTTGTAAGTGTGCATGCAAACCGAGAATAAACACTGATACAAGGTCTGGCCCTGCCACTGCAGCCAATTTGACAAATTTGTATGAAACTGGTACTTCTTCGAAAGAGGAATTTAATTGCAAGTCAAACAAATAACAGGATACTTACGGAATATTGTTCAAATTAGTTTTGTCTTCGGCGTATTTAACTCGGAAGATGTACGCTCCCAGCTGAGATGCCTCCTCAATAGAACACTTGTGGTAGCCTCTAAGCAGTTTTGGAAGTTCCTGAAACACAAAACATTCCAAATTAACATATATACGAAAAATAAATTGAAGAATTAGCTAAATAATATTGTCCCTCAAAATGTTGATTGTAAAATCACAAAGAATAAAATCTTAGTGAAGGTTCACTTTCAAAATGCTGATGGAATATTTCAGATCGGAATCGAATAAAATCAAATTAATTTCCAAATTATTCATACATCTGACGAAACAGAATTTGCCATAGATCTAAGAATCCAACTTTCAGATCTTGACATTGTAATGTTTTAACATTTCTGTAAATTAATTTATTATTCAAGTAAGAGAGGGCTACACAATCGTTCTATACCCCACCTGGTGGTAGTGGAAGATAACGTCAGCATTCTTGTCCTTGCCGGGGACGGTGTTCGTCCACAACTTCTTCATGAAGAACACCTGGTATGTGAATTGAGGCGCCATACCTGGATAAACAAGATATCAAAGATTGAAATCATGATCATGAAGCAAAGTAAACCAAGTTTCTTATTGTAAGTTTGAGCCACCCATTTTGTCAGTGGATAAATAAGCAAGAGTTCTGTTCCTTCCTTTACTTAAGAAGGAGCTACAGTCACTTTTTTGGCCCCTAATTCCAAGTTCAGTAATTTTGCAATGCATATGTTCCTTTCAGTTCAGTTTCATGCTAAATTTCTGACAGAAGGACCTGCATTTCACATCTCAACCATCTTAATTTGATATCAACTACAGTTGTTAAATATATTCCAAGTTGTCAAAATATCCCTAGCAGTCAGAATATCCCCAAGCATATTGTGCGTTGCTCATAAAAAACCAGCACGTTATTGTAGGTGCCACGACTATGACTAAGACTATCAGTATTAAATGTACAAGAAATCAAGATTGAAATATCCCTTTACCTTCTTTAGGCGGTCGGGCTTTCTTGATCCAGTCTGTCAAGTGACGTACGAAGTCGAAGAAGAAGTCTCCCTCGGGAACACTGATCACCTTGTCCGCAATTTTCACAAACAAACTGAATCCCTCTGCCGACTGAAAGGCAAAGCGAACTATGAAGGCAACATTTATTATTATATTTTCAAATAAAGTTATCAATACAAAAGTCATACCAGCAACGCTTCTTGTTTTGAACACAAACACGGCAGAGCTCATTTCTGAATTTTGATAAATACAGTACTTGACATTGAAGACCATTTTCTTTCAATACTGACAATTAGTACTTCAATAATGACAATTAGTACTTCAATAATGACAATTACTACTTCTTCATGAACCGAAGAACGGGGGTAAAGTTTGCAATCCGGGGTAAAGTTTGCAATCCGGGGTAAAGTTTGCAATCCAGGGTAAAGGTGGCCGGCTATTTTAAACCACTTAATGGAATAAATGCCTACTTTTCTCACTGACACAGGTTTCTTTGGCAAATTAGCCAACTGTGTCAGAGAGGAAAGTTGGCATTTCTGAGTAAAAACAGCTTGCCAACTTTACCCCGGATTGGTAACTTTACCCCCGTTTTATGGAACTATGAGCATAATCTATAGCCTACCTTGAGACTGAGCCTAGTAGCAATGTTCTGGCAAAAGTCCTTGGCCCTGGTGGAGGAATCCACCTCGAAGGCCTCGTCAGAGTCATCTGGGAAGTAGACTTTGTGGAAGATCTGCGTCGTCTTGTGTTGGATGGCTTCCACCTCAACCTGGTGGGGAGGGTATTTGCGCTGGCCATTCCTGCAAATTACAAGGAGAGACTTGATTAAATTTGAATACATTAGTTTACATTTCCTTTATAAGCGAGTGTGAGTGGGCTACTTAGAGGCACTATCCTCTCAAACAAGACTTACGAGTCTCACAAGCAAAACTGATGACCCTGTTTGATCAACCAAAGCAAGATATTGTCAAGTTCAAAGTATTTACATCGTACAGGACCCATAGCTTGTACAATTTTAGCTTAATCATATTACACAAATAAAAAGTAAGACATTTAACACAACATATATTGTATAAAAATACAAAATGCCATCATAATCTCAAAATCCTAGGCAGTTAGATACTTCAAAGTACATTATTATAAAGTTATTGGTCAAAATTTGTCCTGCTACTGCAAAACAAGTCATCTTTACCAAGCTGAAAAATAATACAGGTGAATTTGTAGATCTGGGATTATCATTATTAATTTACCTCAATGTCTTCTGCAGTCTGTTGAGACAGTCGGGTGCCACCGGGTTGCGTTTGGCCCTCAGGAATAAGTGGACCTCCTTCAACAGATTTGTGCTCGGAGCAAAGCAGCCGGTCGCTAACCACAACAGTTCCCACCCTCTCTCTTCGCTCATCCTGTAGAGAAGACAAAAAGCATCGTTTAGAAAAGCTAGAATCTGAATTGGATTGACGGATGATAGGGGCGTTACGTCTTGTATTTATGCTCATCCTATAGAGAAGACAAAAAGCATCTTTTAGAAAAGCTAGAATATGAATTTTGGTATCACGTGGTAAGTGGATGGACGGATGATTGGGGATTTAAGTCTTGTATTCATGCACTTGGTAGGCAATTAGGACAGGAGGAGGACACGACAACGAGGCGGAGGATGATTGAAAAGCCATCAAACATAGCCCAGGTGACCCGGCAAGAGCTAGATTCGAACCCTGAGCTCAGCGATTGGCAGTCTAGCATGCTACCACTAGACCAACCATGCCATGTGGTAAGTGCAGACTCATTTATATTCAAAATACGGCAATCACTACATTTGGTAAGTGGAGAGTCAGTTATATTCAAAATACGGCAACCACTGCATTTTAATAACTTCATTGTTTACTTCTTGTTTTAATTCTAGGGGTGTTAATATTTTTGCCCTTTTAAGAATTGGAATTACTCAGGAAAAGCCAGAGAGAATATAATGTAGTCTCAGAATACAATAGTGAAATTTTTAAAAGGTCAGAATTCATCTAACATAGATGACAACAGGATTTACTGCCTTAATAACATGATAAATTAAATTCACTCACTTGTTTCTGTTGTCTGTAAGTTGCTTGATGACCTGGCAGTAGATCTCATCTCTCAGAATCTCATGTTTCAGAGGCGGGTCGAAGATCTGGTCCGTCAGCTCATTGCCCGTTCGACTTCGTTTGGACGGGTGGTCGCCCATGTATTTTAGGATAGGTAACAAGGTTAAGGAATAAATATATCTGTAATTTACAGATGGGAGCAGCAATTAAGGACTCCAAACACACATATTACTTAATGCTTTTTTGGGGGAGTGAGTGAGTTTGTGTTTTGCGCCCCATCAGCACCAACCTTTTTTGGGGAAGGTTAAACATGTACCTCATAGTATGGAAAAGTACAATGTGGTGGACTCCATCTTGTCTCATTACATCTGACTGGGAAGCTGGTCACATGTAAAGCATCTGTGACAAGTTTGTATATTAGGAGATATCTTTGCTGAAAATTCTTTTGAACTGTGCTTTCAATATGACTTTAAATCAAATATTGACAAAAGGATATCCAAGAAGCATAGGCAAGCCTCCTGTGAGAGTTCATCTTTGCCGAGCAATTTCTTCAACAGCGGCGCCTTGAGTGGTTCCTTCGAATGCCTCCAGAGGTCATCGTGTCTGCGTCTTTTGGCTGTAGAGAGCGCTAGTGTCTTGCTTAGGGTTCTCTTGGGCGGTGGTCTGAAAGAGTAGAATTGAAACCTTGTAATTGCCATTATAAGCCTAACATACGAAAATTTAAACAAATAGTTTTTGAGGCTGTAAAAATTAAGTTTTTGTTTACAAATCAAGTAATGCATGGCTCTGAACTTAACTAGGCATTAATTGCTCGTAGAATAAATATAATTCAAGCTTTCTTTTTAGAATGTATGTAGGATTCAAGTAAAACAAGTCAATAGGAAAGTTCTTAAATTTTGATTAAACCTGATGACGAAATAGCTTAACAAAATCCCGAATTGGCCGACAAAATGGCTGACGAAATGGCTGCCAAAATGGCTGACATGCTACGGCCATACACACCTGAAGTGGTCGTAAGAGTATTCCTCCAGTGTGTGTGGTTTCTCCGTCTGTCCTTCGGTTATGGTAGCTGGAACGGCTTGTTGAGTGTTGAACAATTTATCAGACTGTTCTCCCGAGGTCTGGGCAAATAGGTTCTGCAAAACAAATGCACAAATTATGAGGTTTGAGAAAAGTTATAGGATTAATATGACTAAGGCAATACAATGTAATGCACAAGTCTTAAGCGTCTTATCATAAAGGTACAGTCAAAGATTGCAACATCATTGACTGACACTCGATTGAACAACTATCAATAAATGTATCTGTACACAAAACATGGATTTAGAGGGGTAATTCTATTTGAAAAATATAACAAATTTTGTAAATGTGTTAAAATATCAATGGGCTTCAAATTCGACAGTTTTGTAAGGATTTTACTGAACAAACTGAAATCATAACCACACAATACTAAAATAATTCAAGTTTTCAAAAATAAAGAAACTTAAATAGTGTCTTTTATCTTTCCAAATAAAAAAGTCTGAAAAAAATGTGGCCCAAGTAGCTATTGCTGGAGAAAGACAACTTCCAGTTAAAACATTAAAGTTATCTTATGTATGTTAATATATTCCGATTGATATCAAAATTGCAATTTGGAAGTAAAATTATTAAAACAGAACTCTGAATCATAATTAATCATTAAAAATCCAATTAAACTAAAATATTTTAAACTTTGTCATTTGTTTTGGGGCAAACATTTTGGCACCACAACGAATTAGTGACTGAATCTGTGATTTTTAAATATATTAGACATTAGTCCGATTGATTCTTATTAGACAAAAACACCAATTATGGGCCTTAATTGTAATCATTAATGCACAATATCAAACAGATACATCTTAGACTCGTGCATGAGACATCAATCATGGGTGCAAAAAAAATTAAATTAATCTTATAGACAACAAGAGTGCAACTGAAGAAAATAAATGTGTAGTGACTTGACAGGACTTGACAATGATCTTGTCAGAATGATTTAATATGATACTAAATCAGCTTAACATCCAAATGTACATTTCAAGTGTTTTGCTTAAGACCTACATTCTGACAAATCTAGCAAGGAAGTCTTCTATAATTATATTAATCATATATCTTCATTTAGTACGTCACTGTCATCAGATTTTAAACTACATTTTTTCCCCACTCCAATTATTCTTCTGACATTTTTTCTGTTCATCGTTCATGATTTGTCACTGTCTGAAGCTTTTGCACATTGTAGTTTATCAACATTTTCAGATAAATTGTCGTACAAGTCAAAGACCAGGTAAATTCAAACATGATCTTCAAAATATTAGTTGGAGGTCTTGAGGAAAACACTTTATATATATACATAAGATCACAAAAGCAATTGTACATGACATGATCAAAATTCTACAAATCATCTAATTAATCACACAAATAATACATTTAATTAAGTTGTACAATCATAATCTAATGGGTTCTGTACAAATAGATCTAAGACAGATGGAGACAGACACTAAACTTAAATGTAACAGCTTAAGGCATGCGACACATACCATGGAGACCATATCCTGTAAGCAATAAGATTTGTTGTTAGTAAATTCTTCTTAAATCTAAGTTAGTTGGAACGTCAAGGTATCAAGAAACTTAGATTGTGGTAAAGGTAAAACAAAGAATGTTGATCTTTGTTAAGATCCTATAAGATATTACGAAGAATATGCACAACAAATCAAATTAGTAGAAGTAAGAATGTAGACTAAAAACCATGAAATTGAGAACAAATTTATATTGAATGTACGGGGAAAAGGTAATCCTCAGTGAATTTATTAAAAAAGGCTTGTTTAATTTTCTATCTCATTGAAGTAAAACCTATAAATTTGTGAAAGAAAGTCCTTGTTGATAAATAATGAATATGTGTTCAAAGCAAATTCAGTTGAGAGGGCTGAATCATGGCAAATTAGCTACCTGTGGTATAAATAAAATAGCCTTGAAGCCAAAAACTATCAACCCCGGAGGATAACCGACTCCGGCTTTTGCCCTTCTTTATTCAAAATTACCCATAAAATTCAACACTATGTTTCTATTTAATGACATAATGAATAAGCAACATAGAAGCCACCAGCTATGCACCATGAAACTTGGACAAAAATGTTGGAATAAAAAATATCAGAACCTAAAAATTTCTCAACCAAGCCAAAGCAAGAAATGCTATAAAAACTTTGGAGAGAAATTAGTTTTATACCATTAAAAAATACATTCCTAAACTTTCAGGTACCCAAAGGTTTACAAAATTAATCAAAAACGTTAATAAAACACACTTTAGTGCCTTAAAAACTCAATTAACAGCCTGACGTTAAGGAGTATTAATAAATATTAAGATCCAGGGGACAGAAACTCAGAAATAAGATGAGATATATCAACCTTCTGCCATACATGCATAAAGATGTAGAATTGAGAAACGAAAAAAAGTCTTTAAGATGGCGCATTTCGAAATTTACTCACAATATTTCGCTATAGTGAATAGGAAAGCAAAGGTGCAAATGTCATTGACGAAATAGGTGCAATAGACAAAAATAAAAAAAGATAAAATGATAATAGTCTACAGATTCAAAGATTTTCAGTGTTTTGTGCAATATTGGAAGTACAAATTGCAGAAAATGGCACTTTTTGAGTGAATGGGGAACATTATAATTGATACTGCAAATATTCATGTAGCCTAGTTTTTTAAGATTTGTTTTCTTAAGAATGTCGGACCAAAATCAAAATTATTGTACTTGGTAAAAACAGGTAAGAGCCCTGGGATTATAGTTATAATTGTAAACTAAGGAACAAACTGTGTGTAGTAATAACATTTTACAAAGACTGAATATTCCAGAAAATATATGCAAGTAACAATGGTGAATACTCATGTATATTTACCGCACATACTGTAGGACAACATTATATATTTAATTCAATTGCTGTGCTTCATGCATGAATATATTTGATAAAAATATCAATAAATGTGAATAAAAAATATATCAAAAATATGTGTGAATAACATCAACATAATTTTCACCATAAACACCCATATCTAACTCAATCTAACTGGTTGAAATGATCAAATTCATAACTTACCAATATCTCAGGTGGAGGCTTAGTAATCGTAGGCAGGACGTAAACGCATTCAGCCGGGAAGTCGCCTCGTTTGCGAGTTCGAGCGCATTCTCCGTAACACCATCCGGCATTCATGACGGTCTCGCCGTTTTCTTGCTCCAAGATGATTAAATCACCCTTTTGGAAGCTGAGGAAGGAGGAGTTGTCACCTAAAAAGGAGAAGAAATGAGGAAAAGATTTTAGAACAAAAGTCATGCTGAAAAAAAAAGAAACAGAACGGCACTGAAATAACTTCATTCTATCAAAAAGAATCCTGCCAGGGTTTCAGCAAAATTATAACACTTCTCTTACTGTTCGGTGACAAAATTTTGGATTGTCATTGACCAGTTTGCTCATTGAGGCCAGATGCACTTCAAACTAATTTGCCGTGTGGCCTCAGCATATTTTGCCACCCATCTGGTCCACTTTCATGGAAATTAACTCATCTTTATGCCCAAACTGTGGTCAAACAAACTTTGTGATGATTTTTTTGTGCGAATTTCACAAATTTACCCTACTTTCCATGACTACTGGAATTATTGGAATCTTAAGAATGTCAGTGAAAGATATTCATTTCAATTAAATTCACACAAATTCTTTATTTCCATACTTACTGGGAGCCTTGTAATCCTGCAGAGCAATCACAAACTTGGATCGTTTCCTCAGTCCCTCCAAGAAGGTCACCACGAGGTCACGGATGTCCTCAGCATTGGGAGATGTGAACGTGTATTCGTCCCCTTTGACTGTGGCCAGCGTGAAGCTCTGTCCATGCATTTTGCCAGTTCTACGAAAACAGAAAAGAAATTTGTGAAATATGTGAAATGAGACAATCATAATGAACTATGCAATCAGTGGTCCCCGCGTTATAAGACCCCCTGTTGTAAGACCGACTTGCCTCATGAGATGGCCTTCTTCCGCAATAAGTAGTATTATTAGTAAATTGTGCAACCTGACGAGAGACCGCATCCCCACGAGAGATCGCTTCATGATCGCACAAGGGGCAGTTGATCTTATAATGCAGGGACCACAATATATCCCAAAAGCGACTTCATTATAGTGCATCACAAGAACTTGTTTCCATATTATCTCATTTAAAAAAATTCCAGAGCCACTATTTCTAGAAATTTACTATATCTGAAACAAGACAACGAGCAAAACCTCTTTCATACAGATCTTTCATACAGATCTTTCATACAGATCTTTCATACAGATCTTTCATACAGATCTTTCATACATATCTTTCGGTCTAATCTTTCAGTCTAATCTTTCAGTCTATATCTTGCAGTTATCATACAATATTGTAGAAAGTGCAGCATTGGACACCAGGGGGATCGCCATCTCCACCGCTAAGTGGAGACCCTGGCTGCAAAGCAGGGAGAAATTGCTTTTGCCCAGGACCTTCTGCAGGTCTTCTTCTTCTTTCGTTATGGTACAGTCCTCAGTATTGAGTATATCGTACCGGTGCATACGTGGAGTAGTGCGGGAGATCATAAAAACACATTTGTGTAATATATGTACATCCAGTGTGTAATATATGTACAATCCAGTGCAAATTAAAATCCCACAGGCTAGTCTTAGCTAGCTGTGCTTAGTAGCCAAGTTTTATTTATAGCTGCCTTGAAACAGTCTAGTGACTGGCAGTCTACTATACTGGCTGGTAGAGAGTTCCATAGCCGAATGGCTCTGGGGAAGAAGGAGTACTTGTGTTTTCAGATCTGTCTCTAGAAATGTTGACATAGTCCATTTCTATAATATTTTTGTTACAGCCTAACAGCCACGTACAACAAGTGGCGCCACCTAGCCTCCTGGCACTAAACTAACCTTGAACTGGAGACAGCAGTAATTTCAGGGAAGGACAGCTCAAGTAAGACTTGTTCCTGGTCGTCAACCACATAGACACCGGTCCAGTTGACCGCAATGATCACATCATTCTTCGGCAGGCTAGGACCGGCAAATTTGTACGCTTCATAGAAACGAGAGAACAGCAATGGCCACTTGTACTTGGCGTAGTTGACAATATCTTCTTTGACCTGCAAAAGATTAATAGAAGGTTTGTGATAGTTGAAATATACCACATATCTATGAATGACAAATAGACAGATTTTATTTATGTTATATGAAGACAATAACAATCACACAATAATTCATGTGTATGCAAAAATAACGTGGCACAGGCAATGCTTAATTTGCCTGCGCCACTACCGCCACATTATTTGCATGAAGGGGCAATTAATATTTTAAACCCCAGCGATTGCCCATTGGCAGCACGCTACAACAAAACTAAACCTCCCTCGAATGGTAAATATGATCAATAAACTACCGCATTATCTCACCTTGCCAGGAGATACCCTATCTCGAACGAAGTAACTCTTCTTGTGGGCGTTTGCAACTCCATTCATCCAGGCATTGTGGTTCCTGGCATTCTGCATGGCGCTGTCGGGGATGTAGGATGGCAGTAACGTGTGCAATCTTTCAAGAGATAAGTCAGCTCCGTAGTCTATGTAGTACTGTTGGGCCGCTATCATTGCCAGATCTTCATCCTACGGGAGAAGAGCAAAATGAATGATAAAATGTTTTGAATATTTATAAAGGACATTTGTGAGACCGATTTTGAACTTGTAGTCATCATGCCAGGAGGTCAACAACAAGAATGTTACAACATTTACACACAGTCTCCAAATCTCCAAGTACAAGCTAAGGGTCCATCTCTGAACTGGTTAAATCTCAGCAAGCAATTAAAGTTGGTCAAATATTGCACTTCTAATATGCAGGATACTTTTCCCCCATTTAACTAAATTGTAAGTTATACAACTTGCCAAAAAAATCTACTTGAAAAACAATTTGTGCAAAACTATCATCGTGTACATCTATGCTCGACTTAATTTGATTGGACTTTTAAATTATCATAGCATAGTTGAATTTCTCTTGTCTATAACATTTCTGAAGACAAACTTTTCCCCCACAACTTCACTACCATATGAATGATACATTCGGAAAATGTTTCAATCCTTTAAAAGAGAACCAAAAATATCAAATCTCCCATACCTTATCACATCTGTACTCTCCGAACTTAATGCCTCTGACGACCTGTTGGTAGATCAGATTGGTGGCTACGGTGTCCTCCGCTGGTTCGTGCCAAGGAGCGAAGATTTCTTTACGGAAGAACAACCGCCAGGGGGCGTTCCTTTCTTGAGCTCCGGATTCTTTTGCGTACTGCTCGCACTGAGATATGGCGTCCATGACGTGGTCTCCTCCACTGCCCAGTGACGATACCTGGGAAATTATAAAAAAAGGTTAAAGATGGATGATTTGGGCTTTACATCCTGTATTTACGCACTTGGAAGGCCAATTAGGACAGGAGGAGGACACAGCAATTAGGAGGTGAAGGATGACTGAAATAGCCGTCCAACATAGTAAGAAGTCACCCGGCAACGGCTGGATTCAAACCCCGGACCCAGCGATTGGCAGCCTAGCACGCTACCACAAAACCAACCCTCGCCCCAATGCAACTTTAAGAGTTGTCAGCTTTAATATGTCAAGCATTGCCCGATAACAAGCGGTTCAAATTTTCTCACCATAGGTTAGTGTGTGACACAATGCTTTTCATTAGTGTATCAAAATGTAGATACTAAATTTGTTGGATTTCTTAATAGGACTCAATGTGAACCATTTAGGGAGATATGACAATTATCAGAATTGGAATTGATGCACTGAATCAAACATAAGGGTTGTTTTTGTTTTTTTCATCTAAAAATGCCTCAATATATATAGGGTAATTTTTCACCAATTTCTGAAATGTAAACTTTACTAATCACCTTATGCCCTTGTGTACTTCATGTTCCAGAAGATAAAAGAGAAAGAACAATTTCAAATTTCTTTAGAAACATTTTAGAAGACTTGAAGCCCTAGTACCTTATCAAACAGAGCGATGTAGAGGGAGAATCCAAACTGATCTCGGAGGCTGATCTTTTCCGCGAGTTGCTGACACAATTCTCGAGCGGTGGTCGCTGAATCTGCCAGTAACGTCTTTGTATTCCCGTCCATGAATGTTATAGGCAACATCAGAGGTTTCTTCGACTTCGTAGCTTGCAATTCCAGCCAACTGGGAGGCTGGTTCCTCGTGCCGTTCGCAAAAGTACGCCGGAGTCGTTCTTCGCAGTACGGAGCGTAGCCCGGAGGTCCCTCTTTGATGAAGCATCGCAGGTACTTGACAAACTGAAACCAATCATCAAGTTGTCAGAAGGTTTTCAATTCATTCTGAAATGGTTTAGATGGATGATTGGATGATTGGAGCCATACGTCCTGTATTTATGCACTGGGTAGGCTAATTATGACAGGAGCACGACATAGCAATTAGGCCTCAATCCTGGGCATAAACGATAAATATGGACTCCAGTTACAAACTAGAGGCAGCATACGATATAGGATCACCCAATGTATTGTAATCTGTTCCACAGGGATGGAATGTTGCTGCTTTTTTATGACATATATATATGTATCAATTGTGATATTTATATATGTCAATAAAAGAATATATATTTTACTCAAGCAGTGACTGAATTCCTATGGGAAAAACCTGGGGCTGCCCTAGGGGCCTCCACAATTCCACTAACCCTGGGGCATCCTTTGGGGGTGCCCCCAACCTTGGGGTATCCCCTGGGGATGAATTTTAAGGGACACTGTGTATACTGTGTGGTGTGTATAACATCAGACAGGTTGTTCTTTTCTTTTGTTGATTTTAAATGTTATAATGTCAGTTGAGTTTACTCACGTTCTGAGAAGGCGCAAAGCACCCAACGCACAAGGAGAGCAAGATCCACCCTCTGGCATGACTGCTCTTGCTGGGGTTGTCTGTCAGCTGCTTGCAGATCTGGCAGTAGATCTCATCTCTGCAAAAAAGAAATATAATTACAAAAGGATATAATTTTAAACAAGAAAGAAGCTAGATGGATGTATGGATGATCGGGGCATTATGTCCCATATTTATGCTCTTGGTAGCCTAATTAGGACAGGAGTAGGACACGGCAATGAGGTGAAGGATGACTGAAACAGCCGTCGTCCAACATAGGCTCAGGTGACCCAACAAGAGCTGGATTCGAACACTGGACCCAGCGATTGGCACTCCAGCACGCAACCACTAGACCAACCCTCACCCAATATCATAATCACAAAAGTCGGCAGCAACCTAAACAAAAGTGTCCTGCCAGGCCCGTTTTCTTACAGCATAGACAAAGAACCCGGAAAAAGCCCACAAAACGGCAATCATCGATAAAGCGTACGAACCTCAACTCTGGCCGCAAGATGCCGTGACCGATGATGAAGTGTAATTTCTCCAGATTTGAAGTAGGTCTGTCTTCGAGGAGGGCATTGCCACCTCCTGTGTATTCTCCGTCTTTCAGCTTGCTGGCCACTTCTTCCGTGATCTTCGATTTCTTCTTCAAAGTCAGAGACACCAACTTTTTGCGGACTGAATTTCCGGCCCTTCGGCTCTTTATGCTTTGGTGCATGGGTTCCCGCTCCTGAAAATTAATATTGATGTTAAAAGGGGTAAGATTGGTAAACAATAGAAATAGAAAGAGCATTATAATCCTTTCTTGAAGGAGAATTTCAAATGTTAGCCGAGGAGAAAATAAAGATCATTGAATCAATTTGGTAATTTTACTTCTATTAGAAATTAGTACACTTTTCTACGACCCATTAGACTAGCATGTTAAATTTGTTGGTGAATAAGTTTTCTTTGTTTGTGACTGGATGGTTATACTGGATTTCTCCATCTTTTGTTTTTTGTTTTGTTGATTTCCCCACAAAAACTTAAGTTATCACAGGCCTTTTGCAATGAAATCAACCGAAAAATTAGGCCTGCTTCGAAGAAAATTTAAATTAATTAATTCTTTTACCAAAATATTGTGTCAACTAATCCGACTTAATTTTTTTGTGTACTGTGGTTTTTCGAAGCTATTTTTGTCCTCAGCCCCATTTGACAAATAAATGCATTTAACTTTTTACACTTTTTTTTCTACATATCCGACACAAAAATCCCAGCAACCACTGAAATATTTTCTTGTATGTAAGGACACACAGCTTTTGTTTACGACCAATCAAATAATTGACACGGATGTAAAAAAGACAATAGATCGTTTCAGAGTACAGCACTATGATGATGAAACATAATGATACGAGGAGGGACAAAAAAAGAAAGACTTACAAAATAGATAGAGAATATATATATGTACAACAGTTATTTTTCAAACAAAATAGCGATAAAGCTAAGGTCATACAAACAGTGCGTTGGGTACTGTCAATGACAGCTTATGTAACATGGACACCATTTTCAAAAGCGTTGTTTAATGGTGAACAGCATATATATGTTGTGTGTAATATACAACAAATGTGAACGGTTGTGCAATTAGTTGAAGCTAGCTCTTTACTCTTGTTAACCCTCAAAAATAATCTAAGCTTTTTTTTGTTATCATTTATACAAACTTACATTTCCAACCTGAAAACAGCGAGAAAAAATTATGAAGGAAAAATAAATTAAACAAAATCATTGGAAAGGGGAATTAACAATCACAGAAAGAGGAGCACCATAATAAATCAATAGTAATCAAAACATAACATAAAACTCAGGAAGAGGTACAAAATTCAAAATATAAGAAGAAATGACAGCACCTAGACAAAACTAATGAAATTAGGAGACACATTCAAAATATTTATTATCTGAAAATTGCATACCAATTCTTGTCCCATGCGTTGAGCTTCCTCCAGATCTTTCCTATTGAACTTTCTGCCAAGCGTTGAGTAGATCTTTGTCATAACTGGCGTATTGTCCTGCAAGGAGAAAAGTACAAAATGTATTTGGTGTTAAGTGAGTGAGTGAGTGAGTTTGTGTTTTACGCCCCATCAGCACCAGTGTGGGCTATTTAGAGGCAACTATTTGGTGTAAATAAACTTGTCTGACATTTACCCAGATCTCATTTCTTAGATAATTTAGTAGATTGAAAAATGATAGGTGAAATTATTTGCGATAACTTGAATCTTCTAAAATTGTAGGCTACAATTAACTTGGCAAGTAAAAATGAAAACAATTACTCGCTGTCAACAACATTGAAGAATAAGCGAAGATACTCAGCCATCTATAGCCATACTAGAATTTTTAAATCATTCAATTTTGGATAAATTTGTGAAACAAATTTCCATGATATTCAATGACTTCTCTTCATCTATAAATGAATGTAAAACTAGATGCAGCATGGGATAAGGGATCATCCGGAGTATGGAACGCTGTCCCACAGGGACGAAATGTCGCCGCAATATTTTTCCAGTTATACATAAGTCACAAGGCAAAACGTTACGATTTGTAAGTCTATTATCTGTATATCTATTTTCTTTCGTTGTTATTTTTAGTTTATTTATAGTTTTCCGCCGATTAATTTAATTTAGTAAAATTCCTACCTTGGTAAAATGACTATTTCTCTGAAGTCTCTTGTATATAACATATTTGAAGTAAGGCTACCGTTTGCAAAAATGATCACTCATTATAAGATGTTTGGTAACATCATTGACATGATATAATGATATCCTTAAACCGACAGATGTAATCACTTGTCCTTCTCTGGCTGTAAGATTGTGTCTCTTCACATTTAATTAACTTTGACAATCAATGTCTCAATTCACAGGTCTATCTATTAAAGAAAGCCAAGCTAAAGTGATTACGAACTGAAGTACTGGTAAAAGTCAATGGAAAAGTAGTTTAAAGTACAATATAATCCATGCAGGCAACAGCCACTTAAAGAAATTATGTTAACTGTTAAAACACAAGTGGCCACAGTCAACATCTGCATCAAGTGGTTAGATAGAATCTATGATAATGGTAAACATTTTTGAACTGATTATTTCGCTTCCTTCTATGTATAGACCTAGAAGTATCAGCAATATTTATTTCACTAAACTTGCTGAACTGTGAAAAGCTAAAAACTCAGAATACATTCTTTCAAATCTGTTCTTGTTCATTTGTATCAAAGTAGCAAAGTTAAACACCTGCCTTTCATGCAGTCAGGGCAATTCAAGATCAAGATGGCAATTAGGCAAGTGAATGGCAATTAAGCCTAACACTTGGGTATCATTGACTATCATTGCCTGATTGGAATTAGCTGGGGTTTAATTGCTAGACAAAGTCAATGGCACTTCAAGTGCTTTTGATTTGGCTTGACAGGCTACTATGCATGATAATTGGGGCATTTGCCTAAGTCATTACTTCGTAAAATACGGCGGCGGTCGGCCAATCAAGCAAGCCAGGCTGAGGAGGAATGAAGTTTCATTCCACGCCACCAAGGAAGCGACGCCCTGGACAGGCCCGCCACAGAGTAGCCGGCAGATCTAACGATCTAGCCGGCGACAATAAGATATAAAATCTCCCTACCTTGACGTCAGCCATAGACGTGTGGTATTTTGGTTCAGGAAGATCACCCATGAATCTGAGAATAGTAACCCACACAGCCAAGGCAGCCTGAAAATAAAGAAGACAAATTATACTACCTCTAATTTTGTAACCAGTAGACCAGAATAATAGCCCATGTTATGAGACATGGAGCATCTAGGTCTTCTTGAGACAACTGCCCCGTCAAGAGTCTTTAATTAGAACTCTTATAATAATGCACATGTATGTTTTACAGACATAGTAAGAACTACAGGTGTACAAATAAACATATCCTATCCTATCCTTATTACAATTCCAATACAATATAATCTTTTAGTCCGAACAAATATTCTGTAATTTATCATTCTGAAAAAAAAAGCACAAATCCGACGGCCGCAGAGCAGAAAGGTTATAACTGATGTTACACACTGGTCAACAACTTAGTTTTTGGGAATGAACATCTTATCGTACAGTCATTCAAAAAAGAAGCTACACAGACTCAAACTTGAAATTGTAAAAATTGAATTCGTAGTAAATTTAACGCACCAACTGGTCTCCCTCGTTGCGGAGCGGCAACAGTGGCATCTTAAGGACTCGTCTGATGTACGATTGGTTGTTGTTTCCTTGGAAGTAGGTCGCAGCAAATTTGGAGAACTTGCATTGTAAGATGTCTTCGTCATCATCATCGGGAAGTTCCGGAACTTTCATGTCATCAATGTCGGCGTCCGTCATGTGCAGACGACGAGAATCTTCAAGATCCTGGAGAATAAAGAAAAGTAGATTTAGAGGCTAAACATTTAGAGGTTAAAATTGATATGCTTTTGAAACTGCGGCAGTTTATAGTGATTGAACTAGTTGCTATGTCTGATGGCAGGCAAAATCTTTCTGAATCAGAAATCACTTCAAATGATTCTGTTAACTGGACGCTCACATAATTCTAACTTCTCAAGTCATAATAAACCCAGCTAAATTTTCAGCATTACACAACAAATTGCTCCAACAAAACCTGACTAACAACGACATTGTATGGATTTAACTTAGACAGTCATAACATAATATGGTTATTTGTTATTTTTGTGACATATTTTGAGGAGTCAGACACGGCATAAACTGTTTCCCTGACGAAAAACTTTTACCCATTATCCCATGCATTAATTATCAAATCTATGAGGTTTTCAGTAATGTCCAGAAAGACTCAACCTCTATACACAATACATGGGGAATTTTTCATAACGTGGCAACCCTGTATCATAATTCCCCTCAAATATATTAGACATTTTATGAACCATACCTTGAAAGCAGACGGAGCATTTCCTTCTCCTTCTGTCTGGTCGATGAACCCAAATATGTCGTCCACCATCTTGGAATCGTCCACAGGAGCAGAACGATTCTTCTCCGCCTGTTCAATTTGCAGTCTGCGTTGTTGGGCCTCCATTCTTTGACGGACTTCTTCCTCACGGATTTCTTGTTCGATCTTCTTCAGACGTTCCTGGAGTGAAAAATCACAATATGATAAGAATTTCTCATAAAACCAAGTGAAAGAAGTTCATGTTGAAAGAGAATCTAAGAATATGTTTATGGTATATGTTGCAGAGTACTGTTGACAAATTATCATTCAGCAAAGATTCGACATGAAAAGATATCAATAGCTGTACAACTGACAAATCATGAACCTTGTATTGTCTTAGACTAATAACTGAAGACCCATTACATTAACCAAACTGTACCGAGTCTCATTTCATAGTTTTAAACCACAGTTTTTCCTTGAGAATTTTGTTTAAATTATTTTAGTAATGCAAGTCTTACTGCAGACCAACAACATGTATATTATTTGACTAATGGCTTGGCAAGGTAGTTTTGAAATTAATCAAATTTAACAATCATCAATTCAAGTTCTGCTTTGATCAAATCAAATACATTAATCATTTCCCAAGGTAACAATTGTAAAATTTCCAATATATTATACAACCACGAGGTTTCGTCACAAATATCTACATTATTTCCAAGTTTCAATTGCAAAAATTTCCAAAAACATACCTGGTGCAACCTTTCGGCCTCCTCCTTTGCCTTCTTTGCATTCATTGTCTTCTTCAACCGACTCTCATCTTGCTTTCTCAGTTCGTCCAACTCTTGCAGTTTGCTCCTCTGCAATAGATTACGAAAAACTTTACGTAGTAACATATTCTGCGATACACATGGGCTATGAGGCCAGAAAACGACATTTTGTAGCATAGCTGCTGTCAATTTTTGGCGATGTGATCATTGGAAGTCGTACAGTTAGAAGCAAGAGTAATATGATACTTAGAACACCAGTGACCTACATTAATATGCTAATGAAAGTCACAAAAGTGTGTTTTCCGCATAATTAGGATAATCAAGGATAACGTAATCCATTTCAATGGACAAAGTTGGATCTTCAGCATCAATTAAGACAGGATAGTTTAGAGATAAAAATTCTCTACACACGTATTTTGAAAAGATGGATGAAAAAAAAATCAACCATATTTTAATTAATTTTTTAAAATTAAAATATTTCACATTTGCCTACATGTACATTTATAACTTTTTAAATTGAAACACAAATAATTTCTTTCTGGTATATATGCATAGGTTATGCAACAATTTAAGCTAACAAATCATTTACAACGATATTCTTCTATCGAGAAAGACATCAAATTGAAAACTCGCATATATATAATTATATATATATATATATGCGCCTGACATCATTGGTGATTATGTCACAAAGAGACTAAATTAACATTTCCACAACCGTACTATATAAAATCCCAAGGCATTCTACACAGTACACACTCTAAAAGGTTCTAAAAATTTACTAAAGATTCCAATTTTGTGACCCACCTCAATCTTCTTGCGGTTGTAGCGCATCTGTGCGACCAACATCTTAGCTCCGGCCTGCAACGTCACGGCAGCAGACTCCCTTCTGACGTAGAATTCTCTCGCCAAGAAAGCTCGAGCGTGCCTCTGGAAAGTGATCATCTTCTTTCTCAGGTATGTGAAGCGGTGAGTCAGGATGCTGGATCTGCACAGGGCTTGCAGTCGCATGTAACCTTGCTTCATCTGAAAATCAAAAGGAAAGTTAGCCATTAATTTACATGTGCATTTAGGCAGCAAACAATTATATATCTCATAACAGGAGTGGTCATAAAGTCTCATAGTGTTCTGGAGCTATTCTCACTTTTGCCTGCTATAGCAACAACAACATAACTTAAATAGATAGGAGCGCATTGACCATTTGAAAGAGGCATGACATAATGACTTTCTCTAACTGAAAACAAAAAAATAATTATTTACTCATTTACATGTAGTCTTAATCCTTAACTCCTCCGAGTCCTGTCATATTTTAGACATCATAGAATCTAAGAAACATCTTTTTCTTTCTATATATATATATATATATATATATATATATATATATTGCATTAATTTTCTTCAGCTTCTAATAGGCGTTCTTACTCAACAATTTTTCACAATTATCATCAAAATTTACCAAATTTTAAATGTCAAATGCAAGAAATTTAATCCTCGCTAATATGACAAATCTATGACTCCTCCTTATAATCCACTCACATTCTCGTATCGTCTCTCCTGGGAGAAGCCCCTCCAAGCAGCCTGCAGGACCACACAGCACGTCTTCATCTTGGCAAACTTCTGCCTGTAGTGCCATCCTCTGATTGCTTTCTGGACGGTTGTAATCTTCTTGGTGAGGACGCGGTCCCTCTCTTGCTCAAGGAAGGCGTCTTGGGCATCCTAGAAAGGGTGAATAAGAGTTAAGTATTCTATAAATTGATTACAAGTGATATTTCCCTGCTTTAATCTAAATAACATGAGAAAAATTACAAATTCCAGGTCAAAAATCTAACAATCAGCGTTTCAATGTCTCTAAGCTACTGGCTCTGACACTATTTTCAGTTTATATGAGCAACAGTAAGGATGGATGGATGATTGGGGCTTTACGTCCTGTATTTATGCACTTGGTAGGCTAATTAGGACAGGGGGAGGACACGGCAATGAGGCGAAGGATGATTGAAACAGCCGTCCAACATAGGCCCAGGTGACCCGGCAAGAGCTGGATTCGAACCCTGGACCCAGCGATTGGCAGCCCAGCACGCTACCACTAGACCAACCCTCCCCCCTGAGCAACAGTAAGAGTTGACGTAATGATGAGATGATGAGACGCTAAGGCTCTCAGTCCAAACCAAGGTACATCCCGGCAAGAGCTGGATTCGAACCCTGGACCCAGCGATTGGCAGCCCAGCACGCTACCACTAGACCAACCCTCCCCCCTGAGCAACAGTAAGAGTTGACGTAATGATGAGATGGTAAGGCTCTCAGTCCAAACCAAGGTACATCTTGTTCCCAAGGATGGGGTTTTTTACTGGTCTCAGCATAGAACACTGAGCATGAGGCAGCCTCTATACGTCACATGCGAAAAAAAATCCCCCGTTACTCTGAATTTAAATCCATTATCCATCTGGAGACATCAACTAAAATTTTTAATCACCTAAACAAGTACACAGAATCTCCATTTTGAAGGCAACTTGTGTGTGTCATACATTTTGTGCTCATATTTAACACAGCGCTCCTGAAGAAACATTGGGGTTAAAAAAAAGAACCGAAAATGGGACCTATACCGCCTGAAACTATACGATCATACAAACATTTTAAGACAAAAACGAAAAAAATCTGTTGGGAATTTTTTGAGAAATTCAAGTTTCAAGAAATCTTGTTTATCTCATCATTTGAATACATATAAAATGGCTTATAATACAATAAACAAGCTTGAAAACGTAATGAAACCTGTTAGTTTATCTCCCTTAAGAATTTAAAACAAGTTACAACAATAAAATGAAAATATTTTGTGACTTTATTGAAATAAATGTGACACATTGTTTATCACACACTGAAAATTCAAAAACACTAAAAATAACCCATTTATTTTACTTTTTTCACTCTTTATTATTAAGAAGTTTTAAACCTTGCTTGACATGTATATGGAAAGCTTTAAATGTGAAAAGTGGGTAAAAAAATTGTGTTAGGTCAAGCGGACTGCAGCAAATTGTCAACTTTCAAACATTATTATGCAGGTAGCAGTGATCACAAATACACAAAGTTTCCTGACTCAGTAAAGGAGAATGGTACCACTTTCCTTCTCCCTCATCAAAATGGTTATTATAAATATATTGCACAGTGAGCTGTCACAGCTCTTTCCAAGTCCAAATGACTGACTTAAAAACGCAGGTTCACATCCATTTCATCATTATAAAAAGAGAAAATTTGCAGGTAAACCTCTGAGGGAAATTAATTTATCCAGTTACTGATCTCGAGTAACTCTCAACCCTTGATATGCAGTGCAGAATACACTGTATGCTGCCAAAAAAAAACCTGGGCCCTATTACAGTTGTTACATTCTATGATTCTGTGCATGCAAGCATGCTTTGGTACCTCCCTAAATCTGTTCTATTCAAAGAGATTCTCAGATTAAGAAGTCCATATTAGGTGCAGGATATATATTCAAACAACCACCATAGTGTTCACTACAATTAGGCATGTACAAGGTACCAGAAAAAGTGTAGCAAACATCAAGCCCAATTTCCGCACACAGCCGAGAACAGCCATGCCTATTTTCATAGCCTATATTATATCTAAGGATTTGAGGATATTCCGTTCAATATTAAATAGTACTTAATTTTGAAACATATTTATCCTAATTTAGGCCTCCAATGCAGATGTAGAAAAAAATGTCATCTGTTTTCGCAAACCTATGTTAGAAAATTAAATTGTGATGTGTTTACTTTAGCCTCACATGTCACTCTAGATATAACTGTCAAATACTTCAGCCTGCATCACCTTTGCTCTATTTGAACTATTGTATATAGATAGTATCATATAAACTAAATGGGCCAATGAGAAACATGTCTGAAATAATAATAATCAGTGCTGTGAGAAGATACTTACTTGTCGTGTTTATATCTGTTCTGACATGCTTTCACTTTTTAAAAGCTGTATGATGCTTTTCATATCCAGTTTAAGGACAACAAATTTGTTTAATAATCCCCAAGACTGAAAATATGGAGAATTTGGTTATTATCAGCACTTTTGCATTTATTTATACAGTGGGTGATAAACAATGTGTCACATTTACTTTTGAAAAGTCCCTAAATGTTTTCGTTTCATCACTTTAACTTTATTGAAATTCCTTAGAGAGCTAAGCTTTACAGGTTTAATCACATTTTGAAGCTTGTTTATTGAATTATAAGCCATTTCACATGTATTCAAGTGATGAGATAAACACGATTTTCAAAAACTTGAATTTCTCAAAAAATTCCCAACAGATTTTTTTCGTTTTTGTCTTAAAACGTTCGTATGATCGTGTAGTTTCAGGTGGTATAGGTCCCTTTTTCGGTTCATTTTTTTAACCCCAATGTTTCTTCAGGAGCGCTGTGTTAACTTAATTTTCCAGAATCAATGTCAATCTTGTAGGCCTACCTTGAGGAACACTTTGGTCTTTCCCATCTGATAATCGGCTCCCACCAGGACGGCCTTGCAGATTTTGCTTGACGCTGACTTGCAGTCCTCCATGTGGGATGGTCCTATTCCAGACACAAGAATCCTGTATCGGTCCACAAACTCAGCAAATTTGTGCCGGATGGGATAACCTGCTCGTCGGATTCGGATGGTTTCCATCATGCCGGAGTATCTCAACTGACGACAGCACAGTTCTCGGTCAAAGTCCTGCAAGAGAATTTGGACGTTTTACATGAAATATTAATTATACACTATATTTTTTGCAAATTACTACCAAAGCACTTTCACAATTAAACTAAAGAAGTCACTAAAGAATTCGCAAATCAAGTTGTGCACATACTATATTCCTCCTTTTGTTTCAGCTTTACCATTTCCAAAACTTTTTTTTTTTTCAGAAAATAACAAACTTCAACACAGTCCTATCAATGATGTGCTGAATTTTGCAAAAAGCAAAAATGTCTTCTTTAAAGTAATACAAACGTTGCTCTGTTAATGTCACAGACAACAAAAGTTATAATTGGCCGGTGTCAGAAACTGGCCTGCAGTCTTCCATAACATTGCAAATACACTAGGCTTGTACATAGATCTATCCAAGGCATTTGACTTGGTAAACCATGATATTCCGCTTAATAAGATGCATCACAATGGAATTAGAGGGAATGCACATGACTTCTTCTGCAGTTATCTGAGAAATAGGTGTCAGTTTGTTCAGTTAGATCAGACAAAATCAGAAAGCAAGACAATTACATTGTGTACACTTTACACCCCATCAGTACCAGTGCAGGCTATTTAGAGGCATTTCAATTGTCATGTGTTTAGCTTAGCACCAGCAACTCAGACGGTTCAGCCAAAGATTGCAACCAGTGGCCAAGGGCCAAGGTGTTGGGGTAGCTTCACACAGCCAGGATCTGAGCTGGGGTGTAGGTAGTGCTATTTATAGACACATCATAGCAGACTTGCTCACCAAGCCCCTGGTGAGAGAACTCTACATGATACAATAGTCCATACGTTCATAAATAAATGAAATTTTAATTTTTTCTTAATAATAACCCCAAAAAGTAATCATACCATTGGCCTCTTGAACTCATTAGGCTTGATGCACCTCACGAAGAAAGGGTGGCAGGCCTCCAGGGTCTTCATCAGCTGGTCCAGGGAGCGCTTGAACTGCGAACCCAGGGTAGGTGCCTTTTTACGTGTATCAGTGCCCTGGAAGATGAAATATGTAGTGAGCATAATGAGCTAGAGTGAAGAGATGCGAAGGTCCCATGAAAGATTTGGGGTCATGAAGATGCACAGAGATAATAAATAAATCTGAAGAAATGGCAAATTTCAGCAAAAACAGATCTCAAAGAGTGGGCTTCAGTAGCTTATCAATGCTTCCGAAACGTAAGTATAAAGACGTACATTGAACACACAGGGTATATATTTTACGTGCAAAATTTTCTGAATATTTAAATGACCAAAATCGTTGACATGTAAACAAAAGCATCGTTCGGATTAAACACATGACTGATTTGGATCCTTTTATAAGAAAGAGTTATTTAGGCCATCACATATTTTAGATACATAAACAAGCAGGTAAATTGCTGTTTTTTTTGTTGTAAATTTTAGGCTGGAATAGCTTGCTTGAAAGATTTGATTTTTGAGGAGACATTCAATTGTTTTTCTAAATAAAAGAAATCTATGTACAAAATCCCTGATCCAATGTTAGTAATACAGAAGGGATATAAACACATTAATCTATATACAAAAATTTATGAACATTACGATTGTTAACAATACAAATAATTTATTGTTAATAGCTAAAACATAACTGTATGTATGAATCTAAAATACAACTTTATTAATGCATATATATTATGCTATTATTCACAGATTATGCATTGTTAAGTTAGTGCTACATAATTGTTCATGAAAAATGGTCTATATCATATATAAAAGGCCTTTTCTGCAAAGTTAGAAAAATCTTCAGAATAATTTTCAGTCTAAAATGAAATCAAAAGCATTAATGATTAAGCAAGCAAATAGATAGACAAAAATCTATCTATTAATTTGCAGTCAATATACAAATCAAGGCATTTTTCAGCAGTTAAATAGCCATTAAGAAGCCATATTAGCATTTCTTCAGGCTCATACTTACTCTCACATTGTTTCCCTAGAATTTGAAGGTGATATTTGTAATGTAGGAAAAAATAAGACAAACAAAACAAGAACCTGACAGTGAAATTATGACTTTGGTTGGGGAGACTTTTTAATTATTTCATTACCATGAACTATTGTAAAGAAATTGACTGAATTGTAGAAACGGTCAAAGCCAAGACAAGGTACTATCGCTTCAAATAATTATTCTGATATGGAGACAAGGAGGGAATACCGATAACAAAAATATTTATCACCTGGAGGAGTTGTCAAGAACTAGAAACTCCTGAACAACTAATCTTATGTCAATTGATTGTCACAAAGAGGCTCAACCATGAGAATTTCTCATGGGGGTCCTGATTGTGAATACTCTACACATCAAACAGAACCCTTCGACCAGTTTGAAATAACTGTCGCACCATCGCTGCCCAGCATTTTTTTTTACCATACAGGGAAAAAAAGTTGCTTGAATAATTTCAACACTCATATGCAGGCTTTTTGAAAGAGGATCAAATACGAGTAACTTATGAGAATTAAATGGACATTACAAAACAGGGGAGAAACAAAAAAGAAAATCAAAGATTATGAGGTTATACCATGGGTAGGTGCAGTACATCCCCGGTATACTCCCCGAGACCCCAGTATATTCCCGAGACCCGAAGGGTCGAGGGAATATACTGGGGTCGAGGGGAGTATACCAGGGATGTACTGCACCTACCCATGGTATAACCTTTTTATCCCATGTCTAGGCACATTTTTGAAATATAAAGTTAAACGGTCATGGAACTAAATAAATAAACGTCGATTCAAATCTATGATTTTACGATAGAACTGAAAATTCTTGTTTCAGTTATGATTTTTTTGAGATATCGCCTTGAAATTTTGGATTTGTAATCTATACTATATGTACAAAAATACTGGAGAATTTAGTAGGTCTGGTGTTTTCATGTCCTGAGATATAAAATAAAACGGCCATGGAACTAAAAAAAACGTTGACTCAAATCAGTGATTTTACGCTTGAAGTGAAAATTTGTGTTTCAGTTATGATTTTTTTGTGGCAAGAGTTTTTGAGATATCGCCTTGAAATTTTGGATTTGTAATTTATACCATATACTCAACAATACTGGAGAATTTAGTAGGTCTGGTGTTTTCAGGTCCTGAGATATAAAATAAAACGGCCATGGAACTAAAAAAAACGTTGACTCAAATCAGTGATTTTACGCATGAAGTGAAAATTTGTGTTTCAGTTATGATTTTTTTGTGGCAAGAGTTTTTGAGATATCGTTTTGAAATTGTGGATTTGCAATTTTTACTATATACTATATGTATAACAATATATGCTAACTTTTATACATCTGGGTTGATTAGATCCAGAGTAATTAAATAAAACGGCAGTGGAATGCAGAAAAACGTTTCTGAAATTAATGAACAACATAGCTGAAACTATACCAATAAACTGAATTTAACATCATTACTTTGTCATGTGTTGCAAAATACTGTCTAAAACAATATAACAAAATAAAAAGGGGTCCTCATCACGATGGATTTTTTTATAAATCAGTATTTGTACAACAAAGTCATTTTGGAAAAACTTAACAAATTTCCCGAAAATCGCTTTGGAAAATTTTCTATACCAAATAGAAAGTCAAAACTGCACCAGTCTAATGCATTTTTTTCTTTTGGATCTAATGCTTCAAACCGCTAGTCTCTAGCCCTAATAGATCCTTCTAAAAATGGAAAAGACTGTTCATTTTTTTGTGTCGTCAAAACTACAAGAAAAGATGTTGAGCAGCAGCAGAGATTGTGACGCTATTCAAGATATGTGGGGGTGTGTCTGAATGCTGCTCTCTGATTGGTTGTTTTCAGTATATTCCCTGTAATTAGAGGGAAAAAACGTCGTATACAGGTCAGGTGACCATATACTGATTTTCTCCCTGATATTGACTTTTTGCCTGCTGTATTGGCCAGGGAAAAACACAGTATCGGGGAGAAAATGTGCATAGACATGGGATAAATGATTTTATCCCATGACTAGCATTGTATTGACCCCAATAACACTAAACATACCCAGGGAAATAACAACGTCATTTGAGGGAAATACAAGTTATTGTCCCTCAAAAGACGTTGTTATTTCCCTCAGATGACGTTACCACCAGAGCCCTCTTGTGTTAATTTACAAACTACATGTTGTCCTAAAATTATTTGGCCAAAATGGTGAGAATGACACCAATATTATTCACACAATGTTCAGCAAGTGATAATGTCAAGGAGTGGTTTTGTTTTTATCATCTGATCTTTGATTTGATTCACCAAAAAATCAGTTACAAAAGATCACCAGCTTCTGCAATTACAATCCTGTGACAATGGCCATGACGTCATAGTCCCATTCTTTGGATTGTGACATCATCAGCACTGCTGGTGACGTCACAATACAGTTACTAAAAATAGCAACCATGGAGGATGATTTTTATACTATCATAAGCCCTTATAGTTTTACTGGTTATAAAAATTCAGAAGAGGTCGTGGAATAAAAACATTATTACATGGATTGTTTTGAATTGACCCTCGTATTCTCCCTGCCAGCCCATATTTTCCCTCGGGCCTAGCGGCCCTCGGGAAAATATGGGCTGGCAGGGAGAATACTCGGGTCAATACAAAACAATCCATGTAATAATATATACGTATAGAATCTCCGTAACTTACCATCGCAAATTCTTCCTTGAAGAAACTCGTCAACATCTTAAACTTAGAGGTCTGGATGAGATGGACAAGATCCAAACTGAATGTGTCACGATTCTTCTCCAGAAATCCTGTAAAAAGAAGAATTTAAATATATAATACAATACATGATATGATATAATGTTTATTTGCAACTCACACAGGTTAAAAATTGAAAGTACAAAAAGAAAATACATATATATCAAATGGTGAGCCACAGGGTCTCCCCGATGGCAACTTGAGCAAATTTTACACTTTTTATAAGGCAATATTTTGCACTAATATAAATATAATATGATTTCATATAGCACCACTCCAGATAAATCTGCCAGGGTGCCCATCGAACATCGCACAAAATATTATAGGAATATAGGAATTTTTTACCGTGAAATATAGGAGGTTTTCGTCTGTATTAATAAGACAATATAGGAAATATTTGACAGCGAAACCATAGGCAAATCAAGGGATCGCTTCCATCATAAGCCGAAAACTTCATGTCGCGGACAAAAACGCGTCTAAAAATTCACATATCTGTGGGGAAAAGACTCTTAAGCCTATTACTACGGACAAAAACGTGCATATACGCGCGAAATATCTTGAAAACTTGAGAAATATAGGAATTTATAGGAATTTTTCCAAAAATATAGGAAATTATAGGAGGCCTTAAAAAATATAGGAATTATAGGAAATATAGGAGGAGTGGGCACCCTGATCTGCTCACTGGCGCTCGCCATACTGGATGGCAATCATATCAATCATTAAGAGTTATTACACTGTACATGGCTGAAGCAGGGTTTGAACCCGCATCCACTGCACACAACGCAGACGTGCTAACCACTATGATATGCATCCACACTTACGGTGAGATCTCACAAAAATCCACATCTTTCCCAAAGTAACCCTAAAAACAAACATAACTAGAGGTAGTGTGGAGATCGACAGGATCGCCTATGCTGTCCCACAGGGACTAAATGATTGCCTGTGTTACATTATACGCAAGCCAAAACCTTGTTTTGCGAATTTGATTGGGCAATACTTCACCAAGTTCACTAATACTAAGGAAATAATTGCATGACAAATGGGGCTCTTTTTTTTACGAGGGGCGGGGGTTGCTGGGTATTTATGCAACAGAAGTTTGCCATTATTAACTAGAATGGTGTGCATGAGATGCACAAACAGTGGGGCAGCCGAGGAGGTTGGGCACCCCAGGGGGGAGGCACCCTAGCAGCAGCAACGGGGGTCCGCGGGGGAATGTCCCCATGTCCGCGGGGGTATGTCCCCATGTCCGCGGGGGTATGTCCCCATGTCCGCGGGGGTATGTCCCCATGTCCGCAGGGGTATGTCCCCGTGTCCGCGGGGGTATGTCCCCATGTCCGCGGGGGTATGTCCCCATGTCCGCGGGGGTATGTCCCCATGTCCGCGGGGGTATGTCCGCGGGGGTATGTCCCCATGTCCGCGGGGGTATGTCCGCGGGGGTATGTCCCCATGTCCGCGGGGGTATGTCCCCATGTCCGCGGGGGTATGTCCCCATGTCCGGGGGGGTATGTCCCCATGTCCGCGGGGGTATGTCTCCATGTCCGCGGGGGTATGTCCCCATGTCCGCGGGGGTATGTCCCCATGTCCGCGGGGGTATGTCCCCATGTCCGCGGGGGTATGTCCCCATGTCCGCGGGGGTATGTCCCCATGTCCGCGGGGGTATGTCCCCATGTCCGCGGGGGTATGTCCGCGGGGGTATGTCCGCGGGGGTATGTCCGCGGGGGTATGTCCGCGGGGCCATGTCCGCGGGGCCATGTCCGCGGGGCCATGTCCGCGGGGCCATGTCCGCGGGGCCATGTCCGCGGGGCCATGTCCGCGGGGCCATGTCCGCGGGGCCATGTCCGCGGGGCCATGTCCGCGGGGTATGTCCGCCGGGGTATGTCCGCGGGGGTATGTCCGCGGGGTTATGTCCGCGGGGTTATGTCCGCGGGGGTATGTCCGCGGGGGTATGTCCGCGGGGGTATGTCCGCGGGGGTATGTCCGCGGGGGTATGTCCGCGGGGGTATGTCCGCGGGGGTATGTCCGCGGGGGTATGTCCGCGGGGGTATGTCCCCGGGGGCCGTGTCCCCATGTGCTTGGGTTATCCCCGGGGATGTCCCCATACTTGGGGGGTGCTAGATATTAAATGGTTGCCCCCTTGGTTCATTCATGAATGTACTTTTGTTATCTCAGCAACTTAGTATATATTAAATGGTTGCCCCCTGATTCTTAGTAATATTAAATGGTCGCCCCCTCCTTAGTAGATATTAAATGGTCGCCCCGACGTCCCCTTATCCTGTCTATCTATGCACCCATCTCCCTGGGTTGCCCCCTTATCCTATCTATCTATCTATCTATCTATCTATCTTTCTATCTATCTATCTATCTATCATTGCTTAGTAGATATTAAATGGTTGCCCCCTTGGTTCATTCATACATGTATTAAATGGTCGCCCCCTTATCCTTAGTAGATATTAAATGGTCGCCCCCTTATCCTTAGTAGATATTAAATGGTCGCCCCCTTATCTATCTATCTATCTATCTATCTATCTATCTATCTATCTATCTATCTATCTATCTATCATCATCATTGACTGCCATCATTGATTGCCATCCATCATTAATTACCTAGGCCAGTGCCATCATTAATTACCTAGCAGAGCCAAGGCAAAAATATGAGCGTCCACGCCGCGTCCACGCCACATTTATTCCAGGAGATGCGAGACTTGCCCAGTCAACAAAAACAGAGATCCCCGGGTAGATATAATCTACCGGCGATCAAAAACAAACCTTTGCAATCGTAGAAGACAACGCCAGCAAAGTGGTTGAGACCGAAGACCTTGTTAGCATCAGAACGAGGCTTCAGATAGTTCTTGTTGGAACCGTGCTGTTGGTGCAACTTGGACAACATAGACTGATCTGTACCCTGGAAACAAATTGTAACATATCTTGTAATCACATATTTTTTACTAAAATATTCCATTATTAGTGAAAAACAGAATTGACAAAAAAAACCTAAATTATGTCTATGAGTAACTTGCCAGAGTTAGATTCTCTGTGTGTGAGACACTTCACAGCCACTTTAATTTGATTAAATCCTATTGGCCTACTTGAGTTGTACTTTCATGTGAAATCATCTCTCTGCCTCTGATATACAATAATGTTATTAATTATGCAAGCTTGTACCCATGTGAAAAATTAACAACCAAAATCTATATCTACCTTGGGGAACTTGGATTCCTCATCGACCAGGGCAAGGATGTTCATTGGCTTAACAGCGATCATATCCAGGGCATCCTGGTTGTCCACAAACTCAATGTGAGCCCATTTGATCTGTTCAAGATCGTATTCCTGCTGTTCAAGTTTAAAGATGTGTCGGACGAAGAACTGTTGGAGGTTCTCATTGGCGTAGTTGATACACAACTGTTCAAAACTGAAAGAATGAGATACAAGTGAGATTTTTCTTAGTATGGCAGGGTTACACTGCTCACATGCACACCTTGTTATTGATGAACAATTGTTTTGGTGTGCATAGTTTAAATTTTTCAATGTCAGCAGTTTATTTCCAGCAATGGCGGAACCAGAATTTACTAGATGGGGGATGAGAGGAGACGGCGGGAGTTTGCCGAAGGTCTGAAGATTAAAAAATTTTTTTTCCAAAAGCGTCCAAAAAAGAATCATATCGGAGTAAAATTGTGCCCCCTCCCTTAAATCAGTGCCTGACAAGAAGACAGAATTGAAGACACCCAGTTTTATAATATAGGATTTACACAACATTAAAAGCTCCTCACCTGTTCTTTCCAAAGTTCTCAAATCCAAAGATATCCAAGACGCCAATAGACTTCCTCTGCCTTCCTGTGGGAGCTTTGAAGATCGCTGTGTTGATTTTGTCAATGATCCAGATGAAGAGACGGCCATATACACCCTGGAAGAAGGCCAAAGAAATTAATTATTACATTGAGGTCAACAATGTTCAGGATTCTCAATTCCTGAGTGCATATTTTAATACTGTGAAAATGGTTAAGAGGCATAAACTGGCTCCAGAGTAGGGTGCATCGTCTGCCCCCTAAAAATGAAAAAATTAAAATATTCATTTGCACTTTTGCCATATTGTTCCTTTGCCCGTAGAAACACACTCTGCAAAATTTCAATAAGATCGGATGTGGCTTTAGGGTGGCACTTTTGTGTCAAAGTTGAGTCCAAAAGTGTAAAAAATGATGCTTTGAAAAGTCGCGGTTAGAAATATCTAGCTTATAAATGGTTGGCTGTATAATTTTAATTCATACAATTGTTCTTAAAAGAAAATTGTCTTTAATGTGAATGGTAGAAAGCTATATTTCTAAAAATTTCTCATGCTTAGGTTTCTTTGACAGCCGAAAGTTTCTGACTATTATGACAAAATGTTTGGAAAAGTCAACGTAAAAGGTCAACTTCTGCCCAACTTTCATGTAATCATTAGAATAAAATGTAAGGAACCCTTTGCTGAAGAAAGTAGGAAAAGAAATTTTTTCTAGATAGTAACTGTTATTCATCAAATTCAAATGCGTAAATTTTCATAAATTACATGTAAATATGAGAAATAAAACAGTTCATTGAGACACCGTTCTGCTTATCGTTTTCTTCCGACTACCTCATAATGCATCAAGGTTTTATCAGATGATGTAGTAGACCATATCTCCACTTTGTAGACTTCTTTGAGTTCCCAAAGTCATATTAACATCCTTTTTTTGATTTACCGCATTTTACCCGAAGAAAAAGAAAATATCTCCACTCAATTTCGCCTTCTACTCAATGGAAACCATTGATGTTGGTATTCAAATTAAAGCTCTCTTTCTAAGGAATCTAACTGAGCCATTCAAACATCATTTCAATTACAATTGACAATATTATTTATAACCGCGAATCGCTAAAATATGACCTAATACTGAAATTTCAAGGCTGTTGTGCTACCCTTTAGCAATAGAATTTTTTTCCTAAAGTTTTGCACGGCTTTTTTATCATACAAGGGAGCAATCATGCAAAAGTGCGTGATGTTTTGAAGATTTAGGGGCAGACGATGCACCCTACTCCAGAGGGATGCACCGAGGTCTTCTATCCACCACACTGTCAGGCAGCCATGTGCAATTGCGCATTTTGATATCCATTAAATTTTTTTGTCAAAAAATCTTTCAAAAGTACAACTTCTTTTACCAAACAAATTTAAGCCAGAAATGACAACTCGAGAAATGAGTTACTACACATAATATATGCAGTAACTTTTGTATTTGTATTTGTATATATTAATGGTCCTCTGGTGTGGGGAAATTTGTGGTGAGCCTTCCACTGAATACAGCTGAGGGCAGCCACTGAACAGCGCCAGTGCCCATGGGCAGAGGATACAGGAACATAGCCCAAGGTTCCCATGCTGTAACACCCTCCAGTGTTGGTGATCATATCATTGTTACACCGGAATTCAGGCCACACATAATTGATCTTTAGCTTCTCGGATCCTCTCAAGGCACTTTTTCTAGGGTCGGTCGGTAGGACAAAAAAAAAAAGGTGAAAAAATTTTTTTTTTATAATGTCAAAAATTTTTTTATTTTTTTTTTCAATTTTTTTCTTCCATTGGCAGGAAATCTATTGTGTCGGCGGGTCCGCGAAGCTAAGAATCAATTATGTGTGGCCTCACCTCCTCTTCACAATATCTCACCTTCACAAAAGCATCCCTGACGTCCAGCGAGGCCTCAATTCCCATCTGGGTCTTGACGGACTCTCCTCTTGTGTAGATGGTCCTTGTGGTCAGGGCCTCTTGCAGGTCATTGCTGTTCACCTGCGAAAGAAATAAATCCAGACATATGTTATTTTTAGTTCAGCAATCTTCCAAGTTCCGTCTGATCTGAATTAAGTTGAATTGCAGAGTATGAAGTATTCAGCAAATCATTTCAACGGACAAGTGCAGAATCCTGCATTTGGCAAAGTTTTGTGGAAGAATTTCTGAACAAAAATCATAATTGACAGATGATTGGGGCTTTACGTCCTGTATTTATGCACTTGGTAGGCTAATTAGGACAGGAGGAGGACACGGCAATGAGGCAAAGGATGATGGAAACAGCAGTTCAACATGGGCCCAGGTGACCCAGCAAGAGCAGGATTTGAACCTAGGACCTTGCGACTGGCAGCCTAGCATCCTACCACTAGAACAACCCTCCCCCAAACAAAATCATAAAGAATTAATTTTGTATTTTTAGTGGGAGATGAAGGAAACTCTAAAGCACGGTTCAAAACTCCATTTACAATATATATAGAAAGTTAAAGTTACCCTGAATGATAGATCAGGTTCTGAACGAAAGTTTTCCTAATTTTTACATTATCTTGCATGGCTTGGTCAACTCGCTTGGTATATAACTTTTCTACTTTGTGAGACTTTTTTCTGGCTCTAATGACCTCCTACATGCCCTAAATGGCCCCTAGATTTATTTCGGGTACGCACGGAAAAACTGATCTGTTTTGAGTGCTTTCAACTTTGTGACGTCATCACCATTGTTAGATTTAGTTAATTTGTAGCTATATATTTATAACAATGGTCATTGTGACGTCATTAGCAATGACGTAGCTGATCCAGGGAGGAACTATCAATAAATGTGAATGAAATAACTAAATAATTTTTTCCAATGGATTATTCAAAAGAAAAGATGAAATGAAATAGTTAGAAATAGTCCTGAACATAAGTCTATACTAAAATACATATGAAATCGCAAATATTAAGGCAACAATTTTATGGTTCAGGGTAACTTTAAAGGGCTTACACAACTGATTTTGAAATTCAGATTTACACAAAAAGACAGACTATTACTCGTCCATGTAAACTATTTATGTTCCCCCTCTAATGAACCTTCTTACTCACCTCGAGAAGTCTAGCTGCTCTCGCGACATTCTCAACACCGACAATTTCAGTTGCGTCAATGTTGTCCACCATGATTTCTTTATAATCAACATTTCCAAGATGGAGGACAGAAGCAAGGATCTTGAAAATGTCCCATATTTCATCGTCACCAAACATTAAGACCTTCATGGCCGCTTTAATATCTGCCAGATCTTTCTTGTCATCTCTCTGCTCGCAGACGACATCGCCACCCTGAAATTTTACGTATTATGGTCAGAAACTGCAAATAGATGCGCCAGACAACGAAAGTATTTGTACAACATTATGTATCTGAAGTGCACCTCCACACCATACAATGCATTCATCCATTTAAGTGTTAATGTGTTAGAAAAACAATTGCATTTAACCTGGCCATTGTTCATGATCAAAATCCACCAGTATGGTTGCAATATTAGGGTAGGTTGCATGTTATTTAAAACAATATTAATTTTATAAGAATTAATTGTAATTTGAATGTAGTTTTGGAAATACTAATTCACCAGAAAAATCAACCATAAGGCAAATCATCTGTGAATGTTACAAAATTTTCCAGCAGTGTCTCAAAAATCACTTTGGACGAACCAACTGGTGTCCAATTATCAACTTTGTTCACTTTTTTTTCACTCTTTTGCAACCCTTCCACCAAAATAACAGGAGGTAATGTAATTCCACTTGTACAGGGGACATTTCAGGGGTTAAATTAAAAGCAGCATTTTTACAGGCAACTCCTCATTATAATAAAGGTTTCAAATGTTGATTTGCTACGATTTTTTAAGCAAAGCTTTTTACGTAGAAGGAAGATGAAGTAAATTTTTTTCCTGTTACACTAAATCTTCGGTCATGACCATTTATCACTCTTATTCAAACACTCAGTACAGCTTACAGGTACACTGGCAATTTAGCTATTCACATAAAGCAGTAAGGCAAGGCAATTAGAAGCAAAAAGCAATGTTTTTGTGTGTTGTCCAGATTGTTACAATATTTCAGAAACTATTTAGATTATTTTGGAAATTATGTTGGACATTGTATTACTGTTGTTAACCATGACTTGTGAGTAGAAACATGTTAATGTAGGTTATCTTATTTGAATTAAATATGTTTGCGTAATGCATCATATCAACTACTAATAGGTATGTGTATCATCCATTCATGGTCATCAGTTAGCAATATTATTAAGATAAGTAAAATATCAATATTTATGTATTTTCTTTGTGTTGAACCTTATATTAGCAAGCAAGCACATTTAATGCGGAAAGCATAATATAACAGTTTCACAAAATTAACTCATAAGAAGCTTCGCACTTTTGATAGAGACACACTATTTCATTTACATCATCACATTTAACACAAATTTGCAAAATTTGTAACAGTAGGTGCACAGTAACAAGAATTAATACGAATTGTCCACAAATATAGAACAATAAGAAAAGTACAACTGCTGCATACACAATTTGATGTGTCACCTCGAGTAACCATGACATATATATATTGGGGACCCCAGACCTTTTTCAGGAAAGGACCATAAAGTGGGATTTTTGGATTGGACATTTTGGGACATATGCAGAATTGCCAACCATGTAAATAACCAGTATCGAAACAATACACAAGTTTTTGGACGTCTTAACAATTTTTTTTCTAATCAGAATCGTTCAGCCTTTATAACGTGAAGCAACGTTTAGCTGATGAACTTTGTTCAAAGTCTGAACTCCAAAAACATGGCTCGTCTGCTGAGAGGAAACTAAAAGTTATGGCTGAATTGTCAACTCAAGTATTCCGTCTTAAGACAATTTATATGTCGCCACTGAAGAGTAATAAAAATATGCTCCCTGCACACTTCAGAAAAAAATTTATGATTCATTAGTTTGTAAAAACAATCTTGCTAATGGGAAATTATATCCTTTCTCAAAAACGTTTGTGTAATGAAGAATTACCTAAACTTTTTCATATGAGTAGGACACTCAGTAGGTTGACAAAGCTGCAATTACCACCTGGGGCCCTGGGCATATGACGAGCAGGGAAAGGACGAAATGGGGTAAATGTGGCATGGAATTTATATCGCCCCAAACATAAACAAGTGCATTTTAAACCAGTGCATACATTTCATAACAAAACAACGGACCAGCAAAGATTGGAGACATGCAGAAACATTATAATTTGGTGCTCTTAACATTTGGCAAAATTTCAAAAACAAGTTTTTTTAACCTTTTTCAAAGCTCCCTGAAATTAGACAGTCCCAATGCGAGTTAAAAATAAATCTAGAAAAATAAGTGATCTAAAATTCCTGGGGAAGAAAATATTGGTTAAGGTAAAAACAATTTGGTGAAATAATAGTGATAATAGCCACAAATTAAATGAAGAAAACAATTTCTAAAAAAGATTTTGAGAAATCAAAACTGAGGAAATTTTTAAATGGTGCCACAAAATAAATTTCAAAATAAGCATTCCAAAACAGTAACAGGGAGAAAAAATTGAAGATTTTCTAAATTAGTATGGAAATAACAAAAAAGAGCTAATGTCAGTAAAATACCTGGAAAAGCAGAGATATTCAACAAAACCATACCTGCATCAAGTAGAAATATTCTGAGGCATGTTTTATTTCCAATCTGCTCAATTCCTCGGCAGTCAAGCCAGCACACATACAGTAGAAGATGTGGTAATTCCTCTCATCAGACATCTGGAAATTGTTCATAAAGTTTTTATTAATTCAAATTACATGAATTAATCACATCTTAATGCAAACAACTTTCAATTGTCTCAGATAAGACAACATCTTTGGCTTCCAAGTCAGATGACAGGGTTCTTATGATGCCACAGCGTATTGTACTATTGTTTGGCATGTTAACTGGAACTAAATTGGGGATGGCACCCCAGCGATAATGTTGTGACGTCAAGACAATTTATGCTATATTGGTTTAATTATTAAGTAAGGAAATTGTCAACTAGAGTGTTCTGAACTTGAAAATTTGTAAAAACATCCCCAAAGGTGAAAATCTACACCAAAAAAAGAGGCTCAAATACACATGGGCATGTTTATTTCTGCTGCAAGTTTTCTGGAGCCAGAGGAATCATGCAAAATCAGTCTGTTGTGGGCAGAACAACGTTTGTGGGACAGAACAAAATAAATTTAACGTAGGTCTTTCCTATTATCCAATGGTGAATATCGTAACATAATCACGTGTTCACCCACCTGACTGACGATCCTAGACTTCTCGAGCAAGTACTGTTCGATCTTGGCTCCTTCGATCGATCCCTTCTCATCAAAGTGGATGTCAATGTATTTGCCAAATCGAGATGAGTTGTCGTTACGGATGGTCTTGGCGTTGCCGAATGCTGTAAGTTAAGAAGTTGTACAAAATAAAGTGAAATTGCACAATCAGATTCAATTTATCTTAATTTCGAAAGAGAAGGCAGTGGTTGCACAAGTCAATTGAAATTGGTCAGTTTCCAATTGTTAATAGAAAGTCGGTCATATAAGTTTGAAAAACAATCAATATGTAGGACGGGGTAAAGTTTGCAATACAGGAGAAAGTTGGCTAGCTGTTTTAACCCACTTAGTGGAAGAAATAGCTAATTTTCTCACTGTCAGTCTGGTTTCTTCGGCAAATTTGCCATCTGTGTCAGTGAGGAAATTTGGCATTTCTGCCATTAAGTGGGTTAAAACAGGCAGCAAACTTTCCCCCGGATTGCCAACTTCACCCCGTTTTACGGTATATATTTTACCTTCCATGACAGGGTTGGCCTCCAGAATCTGTTGCTCAATCCATGAATGTTGTCCACTGACAGCAGCAAGGAACTGCAAGATTAACTTGGTGCTCTCAGTTTTACCCGCTCCTGATTCTCCACTGAAAGTAGATATTGATATTTTAGATAGAATGCTCAACTCATCAAGACAATAAAAAAATACAAAATTCCATGCAAAAAATAGCAGGGATCTGTAGCTCACAATTCAGCACTTCGCGACTTGGCATTTACGGGTACTAAATAGCCAACTTACATCTCATACACCCTTGTAAAACTGAAACTATATTTAAAACTTGGGTAATTATTTACAAACATAGACATAATATGACTATGTAAATTCCACATAGGAACAATTCTTTCAGTTGAGGTATATTAGATCCTGACTTTTGGTATTCCATAATATGATAGTAAAAATTTTCATAGGCTATCAACAAAAGTAATTTTTGCGTAGCAGAAGGTTTCAGCCTTGTCACAAGGCCATCATCAGCTGTTGTGTTTCACAAATTCTCTCATCTTATTTGGGTCTTATTTCCAAATGTCACAATATTTGATGTAATTTTTTCAGCCATTGCATCACCCCTGTAAATGCCTTCACTGCCCTAGCATGAATATTTCTCATTACGTTAGACCGTTAATGAGATTTTCCCATACCTGATGATAATACACTGGTCCTGCTTGTATCTCTTCATGTTGGTGTAGGAGTTGTCTCCGATGGAGAAGATGTGGGGTGGCAGTTCTCCGATCTTTTTGTCTCGGTACTTTTGGATCTCCTCTGCATTGTAGATTGGAAGGATCTGATAAGGGTTGACTGCCACCAGGATGGAGCCTGTGTAAGTCTGCAAAAGAGCAATGGCCATAATTCATTTACACCAACCGTTCATAAAAAATGTGTACCTACAGTCTGCCGTCCAAAGGGAAAACCTAGTAAGGCACATTTTGGAGTTCCTGAGAAAATTGACTTTAAACTCCAGTCCTTGCAGTAAGAGATGGACTTACTGGGATTTGCCAGTGTCATTCTGGGGTAACGGGCCACTTCTTGAAAATCTAAACTCAATAAATATATAGAAACGTGTCTCAGAAGTCCTATTTTGACCTTAACTCAATTTGGCCCAAAATGTGACTTACTAGTCTTCCCTTATTCAGACTAAGATTCTGACGGGTTTATTTCTTGCTCATTACAGAGAATAATCAATACAAAATCACATAGATCATGTGGTCATAGCGACACGTACTTACATAGATCATGTTGTCATAGCAACATATACTAACATAGATTATGTTGTCATAGCAACATATACTCACATAGATCATGTTGTCATAGTAACGGATGAAGAGATTCCTCAGGATTCCGGCCTCATTCAAATCCCCCAGCCCGATCATGTCCTCTATGCCCGTCACCGATGTGGGGTGCATCGGTTTGAGCTTATTGCTCGGCAGGACCTGGTCCTAGAAAAAAATGAAAAAAGAGATTCAGAATTACAAGGATGGTACGTCGGTAGCAAGATGAGGATAGAGATATGATTCTAGTGTGGCATATTTTTATTATCAAATTTTGTGGTTTCTTGATGCAACAATGAAATCATTAATGTGCCTCTATCACTGACTATGATGTCACCAAATCAAGTTGAACCAGACAGTATATAGCTTCCCCATTACAAGGGAGCAAAATATGTTTTGAAATTGGATGCTGCTAATCTTGAGATGGATGATTGAGGCTCTATGTCCTATATTTATGGACTTGGTAAGCTATTGAGACAGGAAGAGGACATATATCATGCCAGATATGAGGAACAGTTAGGTGTAAACATGACTTATTTCCTTACCTTCTTGTCATCGTCAGTGACTGTGACTTGACCGCCCGCATTTCCCTTGACGACCGCTCCGATGGGGACATCGAACTCACCCGGGTTGTCGATCTCAATCCACACCCAGTCTCCCTGCAACGAAAATAGAGAAATTAGTTATAAACCGAATATATAGGAAACTGAAATGTTGCGGACAAACACTTCTCTTATAAGCATAGTGGGAGCGTGGCTGATAGGCATCATGCATTTAATTTCTGCAATGAAGAGGCTTTTAATAAATAGCACAGGTAGGGACCAATGGACCAATGTCTTGAGATGATTTACCCTTAAGGCACCGAATGAAAAAATTAAGGGTACACAATTCAATAAATATATGATATTCCACACCTCACTGCTATAATTATTGGCTCCCTTAAATTTTCTATATAAGTCAATAGCAGAATTGAAGAATTGAAGAATTTTCAAAAATTCTCCAATATATTGCTATTAACCCACCTATACTATTAAGCCACCTATACCAAAAACATTATTAAAAGAAAGTACATGAATTACAACTGCACCACTCCTATCATTCACAAAAAAAAAGAAAATGTGACAGTGTCATCTCGTGATCTATGATCTATCACTCGACTCGATTCAATTAAGGAATAACAATTGACGCTAATTCAGCCTAATTGCATGGCAAACCACATCAACTGGCAGAACAACCTAGTCACCAATCAAGGGCTAATTCTGTCTAATTGGTATACAATGCTGAAGTGCATATCACATATCATGAGCAGAAGCCAATGCCAAAGGTATGGCAGTCCCACAGTATCAGAGCTTCAGCTAATTCTGAATTTATACATATGGATTGTACTGCTCTCACTGACAAACAATTGCTCAAGCTACACAATATCTCCGTTGGCAGGTTCTTGTTCAGTCTCTTATACCACTTCAGGTGCAATGGCTCAGATGGTAAATTGTAAGGCATCAAATTATCAATAGATGTCTAAGACCTCAAGGCTCAAGCTGGTCCTTGCACAGTGTCAGATGACACTTCTGCTGACATACAAGAATTTTATCTTACAGAATTCAGTGGTGCCTTTAGAAAACTGACCTGCTTTGTGACAAACTGACCCTTGCACTAAAACAAAATGATATTATGATATTCTACAATGAAACTGTGATGCGAGCGGAGACCGCACTCCCAAAAGAGACCACTTCATGTCTCCAGAATGGTGGATGTTTGATACAGAGAACACTGCATATAGTGCAATATATACATATTGTCCCTTCAGGCCTTTTTAGAACATTTTCTGTGCATTTTAGTTCTACTATGGATGTAGCATTGCATTTTGCAAGGAGGTAGCTTGGGGAAAGGTTGCTGATCATAGAGATTCGTGGTTAGGTATCTCTTAAAAAACAAACAACATTGTAAGAATATTATCAGAATAGATCATATTACCTCAGACTTCAACAATTTTACAAAAGACAATTTCTAGTTCTATCAGATCAGCCAGGAAGTCCTCGGGTTTAACACGATTTCACAACAAGACGCTACCATAGCAACACACTTCGGCATCAAATTCACATCTTTTTTTCTCACAACTACCACCCACCTCTCTATGTTTCATCATATTTACATGACGTTAGTCCAGGAGTTGGCAATAAAACAATCCACAAGAAAGTTAAGATTCCAAAAACAAGATGATATCCAGGAGTCACAATGATCCCATTTAAAACGTTCTTTTTGTCAGTTTTTTCTTGTTTGAAGTGGCTCAAAAATGGATCCTTTGTGCCATTTTAGAATCTCACCAACTACCTTTGAACCACATATCAACATTGTGCACATCACTAATATTAAATTTTCCAAAAAGAAATTAGAAGGCAAATGGTTTTGCAAAACATCTTAATAACACAATGAACAGATAAGTCCAGAACAGAGTTGTGAATGGTCCAAAACAGAATTGTGAATGGTCCAAAACAGAATTGTGAACGGTCCAAAACGGAATTGTGAATGGTCCAAAACAGAATTGTGAATGGTCCAAAACAGAATTGTGAATGGTCCAAAACAGAATTGTGAACGGTCCAAAAAAGAATTGTGAATGGTCCAAAACAGAATTGTGAATGTTCCAAATGTTCCAAAACAGAATTGTGAACGGTCCAAAACGGAATTGTGCACACATTACAGTCTAGGGGAAACTGTTCAGTATTTAGTCAGAAGTCCATGCGACAATCCAGAAAAACAGGTTAATGAAATGACACTCCAGGAAAAAAGAGGACCATTTCTGGATTAATCCACTTAAACAAAATTGCAAGTAGAACTAGAAGATTAAACTTATGAAATGACAAGTAAAAGGTCCATTGTTTGCATCCAATATAAACAGTACAGTGAAAAGTCTGAAAGAGCAATCTGCTGCAACAGTTCAATGTTATGCCAACCGCAGTGTTCTGATACCTTTCCCTGTGTTTGCTTGTCAACTGATACCGTCCAATCAACCTGGGCCTGTGCAGGGACATGTTCACAGCCCCAGGCTATCACTATAACTCTAATGCCATATAAGAGGTCACTCTACTAATGAAAAGTGTCCCCCTGACGTGTGGCACTACACCGTGCCAAATGGCATCTATTGATAATTTGTGTTGCCCGTCGATAATTTGTCATTAAAGACCTAATGTGACATAACAAGAGACCTACAGAGAAGAAAGTGGAAGTAACACTTGGAAAGATCAATCATAGAAACCTACTTTCAGGGGCAGATCCAGGATTTTTCTCAAATGTTCTGGTAAAAACTAGAAAAAACAGTTATTGGCAGTTTTCTGCTGTAACCTGCCAAAAAGTCGAAATTCACTCAAAACCAGATTTTTGTATGATATTGGAGATTTAAGAAAAAAACAATATGGGTCCTATATATTATATTATACATTTCTACTTCTCAACCATTGAAATCATCCTTGCAAAATTGCTTAAATGTGGTTTCTAAAGTTAATTGATCCACATTTTCAATAACTACAAGGCAAATTTAACTCTTACAAGCTGAATTAACTGATAAGGGGTAAAGGCAATATTTACCACTTTAAGGCAATGCCTTAAACAGTTCACAGCCACCTTTTTGTCAAGCCTGCATAGCATTACATGTACAAACACCTACACCTCATCTGGTATTCAGAAACAGTCTAAATTGTGACTGTTCTGAGAGAATTACCTGATGATTCATCAGCTCCTGAGCAGGGTATCATTGTACATTAGATTGACTTGGACCCTTTCCATGTTCTATGTATTAGAGACCACATCATGCATTTGGTATTACCTGTGAATAGGTAATATATATGAGAGTGTTAATTCGGAATCCTTGATTAATTACAGCGAAACACAATGTTGAACATTCAAAACATTTCCTGCATATAGTGCATAATGTGTACAGGTATATACTTTCGCGACAGTCATGGCTAGAAAAAGGTAGGGAATTCAGCAATTGAATCTCCATAAAAATTTTGGTAGAAGGTCAGCAAAAATTTTCAAAAACGGTCCTTTTTTGGGTGATATTTCCAGTAGCCCTGACAGCAATCTTTCCAACAACCCTGTCCCTGGACGATTTTCGTACCTTACTTTCTTGGAAGTTGGAAAAGGAGCTTATACAAGCTTATGGATGAGATAAATCAATTTTATTTTGAAATTGACAAGCTCCTTTTATATCAAGTGTCACTTGCTTCAGCCACTCCAGCAGAGCTTCTCGGGTGGCTTGAGAGAAATGCATATATTGCATTCATTGACAGAAACTGAATCACAGATAATTCCTGAACTCAGCAGATAGCAACTTTCTAATCGAGGGAAGCATAACATACTTGGAAAGATGGATGGATGATTGGGGCTTTATGTCCTGTATTTTTGCACTTGGTAGGCTAATTAGGACAGGAAGAGGACACGGTAATGAGGTGAAGGATGATTGAAACAGCCTTCCAACAAAGGCTCAGGTGACCCGGCAAGAGCTGGATTCGAACCCTGGACCCAGCGATTGGCAGCCCAGCACGCTACCGCTAGACCAACCCTCCCCCTAGAAAGAACTGTAAAAGGCTTTCACAAAGTCCATCTAATGTTTGTCTTATTTTACATATATTATAATGTAGAGCATGTAGACACTTCCTCACTACAGGCCAGCACTATTTGATTTCAGTAGAATCTAAACCATTGAAGTCATTTACCCTTTTCAAACGTGACCCTGGTTACCCTCTAACCCCAACATACCCAATGACCTATGCCATATATATGACTAACAGTAGCACTAAGTACATACACCATGAATCCAATAAATTTTAGGAACATATATGAATTTTGGTATAACCTGCCAACACATTTTCACAACTTAAATTATGGTAGGGGATAAATTCTTATTTGAAATGACAGTATTATCCAAGAATTGGCACTAGAGTATGGTTAATGACACCAGGAACTAATGCCACAGAAAGAACTAATGTCACAGAAAATAACAAATTCCAAAAAGACAAACCAATGCAAGTGACAGACTAATTCCAGTTATAAACTCACTCAACAGAGAAGAACTAATGCCCCAGAAGAGTTAATGCCTTGTGTCTGAATTCTTACAATCTCAAATACTGTGATTAATGTAGACATAAGAGCAATTTTGGCAGATTCCTTCCAAGATATACTCAATGCCAGTTACACCATTACTGTACATAGAGACATAGACCTCAGCCAAAATACTAATGTATCCTTCTAAGGACACATTCTTCCAAATAGCTGCAAGGCATTCCATAGGAGATTAAAAGGAGTTTTTGTCCGTCTTAGGCAAACTGAAAAAAGCCTCCGAGCAAAAAATGTGTATGACACGCAGAATTCGTAAATACAAATTGCGTTACAAAAATGAAATATGAAGTAGTCAAAGAGATTTATGGACCTTTTAAAACTAGCACAAAATAATTTAAGATTTATATGGAGTGAGAGCAATTTATTTGAAATATTTGCAAATAAAGAATGGTTGATCCCACAGGAAAAAGACTGCGACCGAAAAAAGGGATAGTTTTTCGAGTAGGAAATTTTCTCACAGAGAATTCAGCTAAAAGTAAACTAGAAGTACATATACTTGGTTTCATAGATGGCTTGGTTAAATATTTTTTGCAGTTAATCAGAAGGAATCTATTTTTTTTTTTTTTAGTTTTTTTAATGGAAATAATAAATAAATATTCCACATATCATAATATCATAATTATACATTATGTCATCTACTATGTCATCTATATACCCAGTAGTAGTAGCCTGAGGAACTACAAGGTCTAATCTTGTGACTCAGACTTTTTCACGCTTCCAGTCTTGGTGCTGTGTCATGCTAAATATTTTTGTCAGATTGCATGACAAAATGCTTTGTAATTTAAGTCAAGTTGATGCCAAATTTACAGCAATTTCATCAGAAGTATAAAGAATAACACAATAATTAGAATATATGTATTCCATTGCAAGTCACTCACAATTTGGAAAATTGTGCAAATTCCAAACTCTTATTTTTCAAAATTAACTAATACTTCAAATCAATTCTATAACCTACAATGGAGAAGATGACATCTTTTTGTAAATTGTGCATGCCCTAAGTTGCCCTTATCCTATGAACTTATAATGGTAAGACTGAAATTGAACATGCACGTAATTCAAAATCAAACTTGCACAATTTGATGCTTTTGGACCGGCTTGACCTCCAAGCTGAGCAGAAGTGCACCGATTTAATCTTAATGCCCTCGTGGTAACTCCCCTGGTGCCGAAGTTCCATGATGGAATCTATATTCTTTGGAACTACATTTATATACAATGTATTATTTGTATTTGTATAACTTCTTGATCCTCTGGTGAGGGGAAATTCATGGTGAGCCTTCCACTGATTACAGCTCAGGGCAGCCACAGAGCAGCGAGCAATTGGGCAGGAGATATAGGAACATTGCCCAAGGTTCCTATGCTGTATGTTACTAGAAGATCTGTGCAGATCATCATTAAGATTTCACAAGAATATTTTATAACGTTTCCAGCAAAACATTTACAGTGGTATGAGTGCAGATATTTAGCAATATTTGCACTCTTCATTTTTTTGCACCTCCTCCACTTCCACCCTCAGTAAACTCTAAAAGAAAGGTTTCCCATACTGAGCAAACATAGTTTTTCTTATAATATACATTTATGTAGATGGCTATAGCTGTACATCATGTATTCCTTGTACTGCTATAGTTTCATTAGAGGAAGCATGATTCTTCATTATTTGAATTTTTTTCCAATGTCAATTTTGATTTAATAACTCAGAGAATCTTTGCTGAAGTGGATTTTATAAAATGAAAAAATTGCCATATATTCTGTTTTTAGTCCATAACCCTCATCTTTTATCTTTTTCCTGAAAACATGTAGACCTGTTCGATGTAGTTAACTAGGTATCAGAGATCACCAAACTGAAAAGAAGCAGCCAGCAGGTGTGGCAAAATTTTGGTCACACCTGTACCGGAATTCTGACCAACTCTATATTTTAGTACACAATATATATGCTTGCGAAACAAATTTGAATTTAAACAAGGGAAAACATTAATATCAGTATTTTTAAAATACAAAAAAGTAACAAAAGTATGAAAAATTCATTATTGGTAAAAAAAATATTTGAGTTTCTAATTAACCTAATTAAGGGACCGTTCAGAATCTATGACTGGGGGGGAGGGTGGGAGTTTTGCTGGAACTTCCAGTCAAAAATTTATACCCCCCCCCTTGAGTTTCATGCTGATTTTTAGTACCCCACCCTTCCGTTTCACGCGTATTTTTAGTACCCCACCCTTTGGTTTCACGCGTATTTTTAGTACCCCCCGCCCCCCCCTCGACATACAAAGCAATATGCACATATATACTTTTATACACAGTCACACGTACAGATTTGTGTCATTTCAGAGACTTTTGTGCGTAAAAAAGTCCAAATAAGATGAGTTTATGCGTGTTCTTTAACATTTTTTCTTTGTTAAAATTTCTTACCCCCCCCCTTGGAAATGTTGTCAAAAATTAATAACCCCCCCCCCATGAAACACTTGTGAAAAGTTAGTAGTACCCCCTCGGCCAAAACTCCCAACCCCCCCCCAGTCATAAATTCTGAACTGTCCCTAACACTGCAACAACCTTATATTAGTGAGTGCATTAACCCTTTCCAGACTGTGCCCAGGATCGTGGCCCAAATTTGGGCCATGATCTCTAGCCCCCTGTACAGTACCTTAGAATGGAAATTTTAACATGAAATTCACACAGAAATGTGCCACAGGAAATAAGCTTTTCATTCAGCCCATCACCATCTTTGTTGCCAAAAAATTCAACCTGTGAGAACGGGAAATCCAAGTGGGATCTGATAAGGGGATTCCCGGGGAATTCCCTGAACCTTAGGCTTTGTTTTTGAGCATTTAGGGCACACAATCAAACACTCCCTGCCAAAATTTACACTAGGGGAGTATTAATATCGCATATAGGTATGGTTACTGCATTTATACATCCTACCAGAACCCCTTTACCCATTTACCTGGCTCAATTACAGGTGCGTTAATTGGCAATATTTAGCAAAATTTGCAAAAATCTAACATTTCAGGTAATACACCCCAATGGGAGAGTATAAATTTGCGTTTATTACACTAAAACTTTGTTTTGAACATGTCAAAAAAGTTTAAAATAACTTAGAAATGGTTTCCCTTAGTTATGAAGCTCAGGTATGTACAGGAAAGTCATTTATAACTACCTCCGGACCAGTTGACTATCGGCCGAAAATCGGACTAATTTCTCAGGCTGACAGCAATTCATTGCATGGACCATTATTTCACTAGTAGTTGCCAGATTTTGATCATACTATGTTTTATTTATTCTTTGCTTCTTTGAAATGTTTTAAGAAGGTTTTAGTTCATCACCTGATATTTATACCCTTCTGTTGGACCCACAGAGGTTAGTATTGTAAGAAATGCTTGATTTTGCGCATATTTTGCCAATTATCACTAATGGAAAGGGTTAAATAAATTTTCATTCATACTATAGCGGCTAAGTCATGCTAACAAACATTACATAAAGGCGATATATATTATATTTTATGGATGTACTCAAATTACACTGAGAGGATAAGATAAATATGTATGTACACTATATCATCATTATGGTATTTGCAACATATTGAATTCAAATAGTTTAAGACCTTGAATATGAAACCGGTTAAAAAAAGCAGGAAAAGTATTTTAACAATGTCAAAAAAATCTGACACTAAAATTTTTACTTTAATTTAATACTAGCATGGCCACATTTCATACATATCAAGTATTGATGAATTTTTTGCCAACATCTAAGATCAAAAAGTTAATACGAAAAATATAAAAATATCCTAAACATTCAGATGTCTATGCTATAGACATGAATCATCAAATACAGAGTTCTGTCTAAGCTAACAACATTGCCACACCAATACACACATACAATATATAGTGCACTTTTTGGCATGATTTTCCCAGTCATCTTCCGAAAACATATATATAAGAGTGACCGTTCTGATTCTGGAGTAATCCCTATATATATATATAAAGATGGATGGATGTTTGGGCTTTACATCAGTGATGGAAATGGAAAATTTTTGTCGGGGGAGCTCTCGGCTTGTGCGGCATCGGCCCGCCTTTCCAGATTTTTAAAATGGAAATCATTCTTCCACCAGAGCATAATTTTTGCTAAAAATACCTTGAGGACTGTTAAAGTAACATGATAATTGTAATTGCACCACTGATCATTGGGGGAGCTGTAGCAGGGTACAGCTCCCCCTGTTTTTTGGTCAAGGGAGCTCAGCTCCCCCGAGCTCCCCCCCATTTCCATCACTGCTTTACATCCTGTATTCATGCAACCAGTAGGGGAGACCGGGGCTGGTTGTCACAGGGGCAGGTTGTCACAGTGTGTAAAACTTAAACATGCTACTATTTCTATATAAATCATGCAGGAGCACTGCCATTCTGTCTGAATGACAAAAGGGGAGTGACTTAAACCTATCTGGTGAATATATACCTATATCATTCGAAATCTTGATGTCCTATTGGACATTTTTTTAAATTCAGAATTCGGGGCAGGTTGTCACATTTTCGGGGCAGGTTGTCACATTTTCGGGGCAGGTTGTCACACTCTTGGGGCAGGTTGTCACACTTTTGGTTATGAGCTTGAATGCGGGAAGTGGATCTCTGTGGGGTAGATCTTGACCAAGAAATATTATTTTGGACATATGAGGAATCCTTTACTTGCCCAGTGAAGACCTTAACAAACATACTACTGTGTACAAAGGTGCTACAAATAAAGGCTTACAAATCAGCAGGAAAGAATTTTGATCTGGGGTAGGATTTTTACGATTTTTTTTTTTAATTTTACATATAAATTTGAAATCAATTTATTTAAACACAATGCAATATCTGCATAAATCTTCAATCATCAATAGCATGTATAAAGCTCAAATTTATATTTGTGTTAGTTTTTTTGGTTTAAATGCATGGTCCTAATAGGAAACGGCCAGCTCCAAAAAGTGTGACAACCTGCCCCGCCTTTTTGTGACAACCTGCCCCGATTGATGGAAATTCCAAAAACGGGTGACCAAGGCTGTTATCAAAATTTTCACTATTTCTTCTAATGATGATTTAAAGAAATGTTTATATGGTAAGTGTATTAACTGTAACTTTTTCAACAACTATTTGATAAAGACTAGCATTGCATGCAAGTTGAAGGTAAAAAATTACTTTTTGTGACAGGAAATTTTTATCAGACCGTGTGCCTACCAGACTCCCTTCCAGGGGTCAAGATTTTTCAAAAAGACTCCAGTGGGTTATAAAAGCAATAAACAATGATTGGTTGAGCTGTGTGACTCCATAGTTTAGTGCAATAAAAAATGTGACAACCTGCCCCTGTGACAACCAGCCCCGGTCTCCCCTACGCTTATTATGACTGGGGGAAATGGCAAGAATGCGAAGGATAGTATTGTCGTAATGAGGCAATGCATGATCAAACTGCTGTCGCTCACAGGTCCAGGTCTCCTGGCCGTAGGGGGATCAGAACCCAGGACCCAGCGATGAGAGGCCGAAAGCACTACCAACTGAGCTAACACTCTCCTTGGCTAAAGTGAGTGAGTGCGTTAGTGTTTTATGCCCCATCAGCTCTCCTTGGCAATAAACCTTAAACATAACTTTTCAAATAAGTGCATATTCCAAAATGAACTCTTTAAAAAGCCAGAGTCATGCATAATTGGCCTAAAATCATTGATTTCTGCCTCAAAATCCATTATTATTTCACCCCTATTACATTGTCTAATCACAGCACAACGTTCGTGCCCTGTGAAACACCATTACACAAAAACAATGTTTATGTCACATGGCCAATATGTGCATGACAATTTCTAACAACCATTTCTGAATCATGTCCAAATTAAATTGAAATCAATGGATTTGGGGTGCTGGAGGGGTCATTTAATTGTGAACCAACATGCACAGTTATAAATAGACTGTGATGGAAGCCAAAATTCACACTAAACAAATGTTTGCCTTTCACCATTAAAATCACAGTTAAATTGCACCATTGTTAACTTAGTAAACAGAGAGTAAATAGGCTAAAATAACCTCTGCTTTTAATAGAACAGCTTGGTCTGCTTGGAGCAGTGATGGAAATGGAAAATTTTTGTCGGGGGAGCTCTCGGCTTGTGCGGCATCGGCTCGCCTTTCCAGATTTTTAAAATGGAAATCATTCTTCCACCAGAGCATAATTTTTGCTAAAAATACCTTGAGGACTGTTAAAGTAACATGATAATTGTAATTGCACCACTGATCATCGGGGAGCTGTAGCAGGGTACAGCTCCCCCTGTTTTTTGGTCAAGGGAGCTCAGCTCCCCCGAGCTCCCCCCCATTTCCATCACTGGCTTGGAGCAGTCTAGAGTAAATAGGTAAACACCATTGAAAAGAGTAAACAAAAGCTATGAAGAGTAGTCAAGAGCTCTGAATCTATCCATCTGTCTTCGAAAATCTTTGTATCTAATCTTCAATGCCTTATACATTTTTAAAGGCCTATAGCTTAACTTAAATCACTGAATGTCTAACACAGTTCGAAATTAATATCTTGGGAGTCTGAGATGCTCAGATTCCAGAAAATACTTCCAATCTTTGGAGTGAGTGAGTTTGTGATTTACACCCATCAGCACCAGTGGGCTATTTAGAGGCAATTCCAATCTTTGGAAGCAGAGATTTTAATTTATTATCAAAATGACCCTTTTTGGCATTTTAGGAGGACTCCTAGAAGTATAGAAGTATTTTGACTAATTCAACATATTCTTACTTAATATGCATACCGGGCCATACCCTCTATCCTCCTGTTCAGGAAAGGTATCCTCAAAGATCGAACTTATTTTTTTGGGAAAAGCATGAAGTAAGCCAAAGCCCAAAAAGCACACATATGGTGCACCATTACTAATTTGTATAAAATAGCTGGAAGTCAGCCTGGAACTGGCTTGTGACACACCAGTTCCAGCTAATCTCAAAATTAGTAATGGTATTTGAAGTAGTGGGAGCTATTGCTTGCTTAGACTGTCTGTTCAGAGGCTGTTGGGTTAACTGGAGGTCACTGTGAAAGGGTCAAACTGAAATACTGAAACAGTTCAGACTTTAAAGCAAATACTACTCAGTACTCAACCATAGTGATTAAGACTTCTCAAAACTTCCATACCGTATTCAAAATTTCAAAAGTTGAAGTGAATATAATGAGTCTGAAAAAACAAATAAACTCTCTGTAGATTATAAAATCTACATCTCAAGGTCCAAACTATATGGAAAAAATCAAGCTAGACAGATTCATTTTCCTTAAAAAAAAAAAGTATTTATAATATATCACAGCATACATGTTTTAGATGAAGATATGTATGGGATTTTAATGGGCTGAAAATATGAGGAAAATAGAAGTGGTTTGACAGGTAATTGGAAATTTGCACCTGACTGCACAGGTGAAATGTCCATATATAAACACATGCATACATGTATTGTAAGTACTCTAGATTTCATGTCAAAGTATCGTAGAGACTAAATACAGCTACAATGTACTTGCTGTAAACTTGAAGGGTACTTGACCCCACAACATTTATTAACTCGACACTAAATAGGTATTTATTGCAAGTTGGGACTCCAGGAATCCGGAGGGTTAGGCACTTGACCATCTGGTTAGTGTATTGAACTCAGGGTGGTAGCATCACAGTCAATCTTTCTCACATTAAACAAATGCAAATAGCTTCCTATTTTCAGCTAGCTATTTATCTTTCTATCTGTATATATTGTCTATCGATGAATATTTCTATCCCCCAACACATCTATCTATCCCTGTATCTCTTCATCTCTAGATTCATTTGTTTATCTTTTTTGTTTGCCACTCCCAGCAATATCTTATGATTCTAATCTAGCTTTCACACACAGTCTCTATCTTGAGAAATTGTCATTGATTTTAATTCCATACAATAACCCTGGCAGGAAACACCCATCAAATCATTCGGATATACCCAACATATTTATATATCTGATGCACATCTTTTAGTATGGCAAGCCGATTATCTAAAAGAAACATATATAAGTCTCGGGTATTATTCATCAACCACAATACCTGTACAGATATTGATTGCAATTCAAAAGAGAAAAAGATCCCTTTCATCAGAATTTCTTTGTGGTTGAAGCAAACAATTACAAAATGAACCATTATAGGAGGATAAATAGAAGCGGCTACTTATGGGGTTGCCATAGCAACAGAGATAAACATACCGCAACTAAGAGCAGAATGGATGGAAATACCCAGAGTCATGATGAACTCAAAGAATTGTTTCAATCACTGCGTCATACACTGTAGAGAGCTCAGTATAATGTATAAAATAAATCTACAATTCTGTGACATTCCTACTAAATACATTATCGGCAAAATGTAATAATGTCTTTGTTTTGAACATTTTTGTTACTGAGCGACAGCCATACCTTCACTATGAAATTTAAAGTGATACTAATAGGCTGCCACAATGCCTTTTTTATGAAATTTGTGTTCATGACAAACTGGCATAATGCTTTTGTTATGAATTTTTTTGCTACTGACAGCCTGGAATAATATTTAGTTATGAAATTTGTGTAAAATGACAGACATTCTTTGAATCTAAAGCACAATACCCATGAATTGGGCGAAGGGGAGAGGAACATTTTGACTATTATGAGTTTTAGGAGGATGCTTTAGCAAGGGGTTCATGAATTAAAAGTATAATTTGCAAAGATAGAGGCAAAATCTGAAATTATAATGGGCATATTCAGTCTACAGTAAATTTGTACTACTGATAGTCTACACAGTCAAACAAAGAATATCTTATTACATAAGTATTTTTATCTTTAACAAGAAGATATAATGCCTTTCGTTGAGTATTTGTATGACATAATGCTCTGAGTACAGAGAGTAACCTTTGAACAATTAAATAGTTAAGTATCCCTTGAATCAAACCAATATTATTGATTATCATTGATTTGGGATATCCATTGTGATTGAATAAATGCAGTTAATGCATGCAAATTAATCTATATTCAGTCTTGATCTGTATAATCTACACCGTAGAATTAGATCTATAAATAAATTTTTTATCCATAGGACTATTCTTCCAAGCCAATTATAGGCCTACTTAGATAACAATGTCTCAATTTTAGACAATATTGAAAAGGATTCATTAGCAAAATAAAATTTTCCTAGCAAACCAAGATTTGGACTTAACGAATGATAGTAATCTTTAGTGCTAAAAATACAGTTTGTGAGTACTTTTTAACTTTCACCACAATTTAAAGCAACCAATAACTGGTTATTTTTTATCATCTAATATAAGGGCTAAATTATTCATTAATTATTAAAAAACATTACAAAATGACCAAAATATTTGTACAGGCCGCTAGCTATCCCTAATGCAGTTGAACTCCCATCCAGCCCATCCACTTTTTAAATTCTTTTAATTCAGCATAGTTAGCAATTTCACATTATTTACACTCATGTAAAATTAATTGATTTTTAGACAACTTTCAGTTTGTTTACATGCGAGCAAATCAATGTTATTTATCGAGCATACACACTTTCCCTACTTTTTACAGTTTCCTTTTATTCAACAGTCAATAACAACACAAGTGCAAAAAATTCTCCTTTCAAATTGCCATATTAGGCCAGGCATATCTAATTTTTAGCTTTTAGGAACAACAGACCCAACAGATTTTAGGCGTATGGTAAAACAATTGAGCTTACCCTAAATTTTTATCAAATTGATATTTAACAAATTGAGATCAGTGCATTTTTTTGTCCTACTGACCAGTGACCAACCTCAGAAAAAAAGCCTCAAGAAGATTTGAGATGGATGGATGGCATTGGATGGATGAATGGGGCTTTACATCCTGTATTCATGCACCTGGTAGCCTCATTAGGGCAGAAAGAGGACACAGCAATGAGGCGAAGGATGATTGAAACAGCCATCCAATATAGACCAAGGTGGCCCGGTAAGCGCCAGATGCCAACCCTGGACCCAGTGATTGGCGGCTTGGCACGATACCACAAGACCAACCCTCCCCCTCAAGAAGATCTGAGAAGCTAAAGATCAATTACGGCCAGCCTTATTGGGAGTCAAACAGATTTCTCTATCGGACATGAGTTTACATCAACATATGGCTGTAAATCGGCAAAAATATTGATAGCTCAAACAGCCATGAGCATTAGAGCATCTTCAAAGCTATAAATAGTGGAAAATTTTATGATTTTTTATGAGAGTATATGTGTAAATATTTAGGGGAAAAAAGTAATTATCATCTGACAAACATTCACTCTAATTGCCTTTTTCCAACATTAGTGAAACATAAATTTAACCAAGAGCCAGGGACCTTAAGACAATAATCACTTGCGAAACATTTAACAATCTAATTTTATGTAATATCAACAATCTAGCATACACTTTCTTTGGCAGCTTTCAGTGTAGTCTTCCTTTTTACTATTTAGCTGATTATCTATCAATTCTATTCATTCTTAATCCTATTTATTATAATATCCTATCTATCTATCTATCTATCTATCTATCTATCTATCTATCTATCTATCTATCTATCTATTCAATTTTTGATCTATTTTATTTTTCTTATAGTTTCTAGTCTAAATTTCTCTCTATTTTTCTATATATTCATCTTTCAATTTCTTTGAAACAGTAACATAACTGCCTTTCATACATTGACTATGAAATAAATTTAAGTGAATTTATGGTAACACCATAAGTCCTAAAAAAACTTTTTAAGAGCTGCGCGAATTTCATGGCTGTGCCATTTACATATTAAATTATAATATTTTCATGGCCCATTTATCATTAAGCTATGAGCTCATTCACTAATAAAAGATTTTCTCTCTGTCTCTCCCTATCATTAACCCATTACTTCTTGAAACTTTGTTTGGAAATTAAAAAATAAGTGCTGCCATCACTATCATACAACTTTTACAAGCCAATATTGTAGTTTTTCGGAGCAATAATTTCATCATAGAAAAGTAAACACATGTTCTAAATTCTTCATATCCACTTTTATTGTCCTCATATTGAAAGAGTTAAACACAAGTGGATCGGTAACAAGCATTTGACATAGTTAACATGGCTACAATAAATTATGTATTGACATTTCTTCGTCAAGTGCCTTGGCCTTCAATGCCCTACATGTTCCTACTTACGACCATGTGAATTTTTAAATTGATTTATGCTTCAAGTTATGCACACTACAACTGACCGAATGTCACGTAAAAATTTAGATAAAACAGTGGTGAAATGCTTGCCATATGTATATAGGCCTACTGCAATTTATCATATGGTATCGGCAGGGGGCAACCAAGACATATCATACTGCTGTTGAGAATTTGGATCCAAGTATGATAAGATATCAGTAAGATAATGATACACCTACACACTAATGTAAACACTACAATGCTTACTACTATTCAAAGTAAATAGTCCAATTGACATTTGACATTATTCCGTTATCAGTCTGCTGCAAGCCTCTGACTGCTCAAGTACTTAACAACTACTGCATCAACTGGCTTATCTGAGTCTAGTGAGTTCTGTGAGAAAATTAAAATAATCATATCATATGTTTGTATCCAAGAGCTCACAGATTCAATGTCCAATTTTACTGAATTTTCTAGAATATGCCAAGGTAGTCAGCTTGGATATTTGCAGAATGCAGAGTGACTGAAGTTCATAGCTATTAGTTACGCGACTTCTCTTAATAGTTTGCGTTCTGAAGAGGTATCAAACTGAGATTTTAAAAAAAGGTTTAAAAAGTATTTCAACAAAATTAATTCCTTCATTGATAACTACACAGCGTTTTGAAATAACCTATTTTGCCACAATGCGGTTTTCTAGAAACGAATAATTATCAGCTGCTCAGTGTGACAAGCACCCTCCCAATGAGCCAGCTTCCTACAATATATATATATATATATATAGACTTATATATATATCCAACCTCTTCATTCTGCAGTAAGTTGTATAACTTGTATTTTACCTGCATTTACAAATTTTTCCAACCACTTAAGTTACCTAATTTCATCAATGTAATTAGTTATCAGCTCATCACCACCTGACATATATGCTTGTGACTTCATAGGTACTTTAAACTCTTCATTGCACAGTCACAGGGAAACAAAAGCTTTACAAATACCAAAAGCCAGTTTATGATAAAAGCATATGTACACTATGGTAGATAAGTACTACAGAGGATATAGTACACAAATATGCATACAAAATCATGAGATACGGGTATACTGGTGGCAGTAGAACCCATTAAAAATATATAGCATATTAATAATGGTATATTGTGCAGTTCATATATTTACGTAAAATACAATCAATAAACAAAACTATCAATATTATATCATAAATATATTTAAAGACACATTTTATCATCATTTTGCCTCTTACCTTATTTAGGATGGGCATGGTGGAAGCTTATTATCTTGTCTCCGAGAAAGTTCCTAATTTCGTCACCGCTTCATCGGTGTAGCTGAAATAGAGGGAAAAAACGATATATTATAATGTCAATATAATGAGCTATTAATATCATTCAATCAATCTTGAGATAGCCACACAATACATCGTTGGCTATTTTTCTTATCAATTTTCTTCCCGGTTTTGTGCAAAACAAACTGTAATTCGTAAACTTCATAAAATCAAAGTTACATTCGAGTGCCTTATGTAGCAAAGTCTATGGAACTTTCCAACGCTATCAAATTATCTGATTATAGTTGCTTTCACAAGATTTCCTTGCTCATAGCTTGCATTATTATTTTAAAAGTTTCATCTTTTACAGGCACAACAGCTGTCCTTGGCATACAGTGTATGCAGGGATTTATGGATTATTAGGGCTTTACGCCCTGTATTAATGCACTTGGTTGGTTAATCAGGGCAGGAGGACACAGCAATGAGGCAAAGGATGATAGAAACTGCTGTCCAATATTGGTCCAGATGGTAACATGCTTCCAGAGCGAGAACTGAGCATGACCAATGATCAGTGACTGGCATGCCAGTGTATGACCAACTGAGCTAACCCTTTTCCCCCTTCCACTACACGCTGGAGGAGCTCCAGTAAATCTCCTTCAGAATGCAATATGGTTTTTCAAAAGTCTTCATGCAAAAGATGGTTGCTTTCAAAAGGACATCGCAATTTCATAATTCATTACATGTTGAGGATGTACAGAAAGTCACAAAGCCACAGAAAAATCAAGAAAGTTAAAATTTTCCTCAGAATGAATCATGCTGTTAGTACAATGCTAAACTTATGCACTCGTCGCAAGTTAACTGTATAAAAACTTAAAAAGTCAGAAACAAAAATTTGCACTGAAAGACCTTTCACTTGCAGGATTAACATTACAGGCAAGGGTAAAAGGCTAGACATGGCACACCTGTTGCAAATGAGAAATACACTTTTTTTCGCATAAATCTATTTGTTTATCTTTGGACCATCAGATTATCTTGTCAATTTGCATATGTACCTATCAGTCTAGCCATCTATCTGTCAACAATATGTCTATTTATCTATCCATCCATCGATTTGTCTATATACGTCTTTTCACCCAATATCTACTATGGTCTTCGGTGGTTACCCGTCTTAATAAGGCCTATATATCAGCCAGTTACAATAACATTGTTGATGAGGTACAAATTCCTTACTGCTGTTTGTGGATTAGTGGCCCAAACAATTTCAAAATTAACTTTCAACTTGGACATGTGATGTCACTGGCTTAAAAATATTTTGTTTGTGTCAGTTATGGTTAATCAGTTGATTCAGTGCTCATCATATCTAGCAGCATAGGTGACAATAAACAAACTAATTAAATCACTTGAGGTACTTCATCAAATAAGAAGATTAGGAAACCAACAGAAAACTGTCAATGATGTGGCAAAGCCAGTTTGCAAATTGAATGTAAGAAAATTAATTTTTCCAGTGGACTGCCAATCTGCAAAGAGCTCTAAGCACAGAATTAAAAATAAAGACGATTAGCTAATTCTATGCTACCACGAAGTCCAATAGCAATTATAGCATCAATCAAAGTATGCAATAATGCAATTGCAATTCATTGACAAAATCAATATGTACAAAATCACTCAATTCAACTGTAATTCACCTCAAGAAGTATACCCAGAATGCAATGCAAATGCAATGCATCCCAACTCAAATTAGAAGTGTCCCTATTTTTTGCAACAGTAAACATCAATGACTCACTCACTGGGATGACTTTGCTAATTTTTCACCAAAGATGTTAATTTTTTCTCATTTTTTGTCTCATAGTAAGCATGTTAAGCTCAAGTGCATTTATGACTAAATAAACAGAGCCATGGAAATAAAAATCAGACAACATCTTCAGCCATAACTTTCTGGACCATCATAACTCTCCAACTCTCAGCTCCAGACTGTATGTAGAACTTACTAGAAGTGAAAATAATTCTACAGCAGTTACTAACTATGTAAATATAAATCATGTTGACATAAAATGTTCCATAAAGACCTATTATATGTTGAACCATAAAAAATATTTTGAGAGCAACACAGGCAGAAACTGCTCGATCGAAACACATTTATCGACTTTGTCAATCATTCAGCCTCTATTCAAATTATTATTACTCAACAGTTTGCAATTACTTAGTAAACACTGAATATTATGTAAGTTTTTACGAACATAATATCTATAGCTTTCTTTGAGACTACTTGTCACCGAAACTTCAACAACCTGGAAGTATCTTTAGATTCTTAACTGTCTTATTTTGCATTCACAGTGTCAGTCTGGCTACTATATAATCCTCAAATCCTCCTTCAGAAGTCACAGTATTATGTGTAATGTGCCAGATATATATTCTAAAGAGGCTTAGGAAGGTATTGGCCCCAACACTGTCATTTTTAAGTTTGATGCATTTCTGTTGTGGCCTTGTGGGTTGGCTTTTCTCAGTAAAATGGAGTAATCAAATTTGCCAAGAAAAGAACACCTCAGAAACGATATAGGTACCAATGAAAGTTGAAGGACGAGGTGGATGACAGGGCTTTATGTCCTTTATTTGTGTATTGACTAGGCTTAACAAGGATGGATGGATGATTGTGGCTTGATTTCCTGTATTTATGCACTTGGTAGACTAATTGGGACAGGAGGAGGACATGACAATGAGGTGAAGGTTGGTTGAAACAACCACCCAACATGGGCCCAGGTGACCCAGCAAGAGCTGGATTTGAACCCTGGACCCAGCGATTTGCAACCCAGCATGCTACCACTAGACCAACACTGAGCTAGATCAATTGGAGCAATAAAATTGGGAGAGAAATTACTTAATTTTGACACTTGTTACATTATTCAGTAAGGAGGTTTGATTGGTAAGGTGCAGCCCTGTAACACAAGCCCATGTAAAAGGCAATCCTAATTCCAAGTTGGCAGAAGGTCTTTACCATAGAAATACATAGAACGGACATGAGGCTGTATGATGCCACCTCAAGATGAGGTCACCAAGTCCGCCATATTGGAACTGCCCTGAGACATGACGTCACAATGGACTAATTATGATGTGACATCATGCCATTGTTATAAGTGACATCACTGTTATTGATGACGTCACGATACCATTGTTTCGGGATACAGGGCAGTTCCAAGATGGTGGATTTGGTTGCTTCATCTGCCAGAGCCTCATGTCCGTTCTATGTATTTCTATGGTCTTTACATCTCAAAATTTAGCACCAATAAGAAAAGGACAGACACAATCAAGATAATGCTAAATCTGGTATAACTTTAAATTTTATCAAATGTGGATCTTTTACCATGATGAATGAATCACAATGTTGCACTACATTCACTTATAAACAGAGTGACTGTATGACACACTGTATAATAGATCTAGACACTCTATCACACTTCATAAATAACAGCACACTCTGTTTATCAAACCACATCAAGCAAATTAAGCAAATGACATTATGATCTATATTTTATTGAGGTCTTTACTTGAGAGAACTGTCACACAAGCAGACACACTGAACAGGGGAGGATCCAGGATTTTCAAATGAGGGGAGGGATAATCACATTGTAGTTATTACAAGTAAAATGGACACTGATATGAGAGAAACTTCAATACTTGTGCAATATAGAACCTCTTCCTTTCGCATTATCACTCATATTTCAAGTTGAAACCCTCCCTCAAAGAGGTCATAATGACCCAGCTAGAGCTGAAATCAAACCAGCGACAGAGAAATAGGAACATGTTACACTGAGAGCGCCATACCAACTAAACAAACTCATTTCACACAGTCTGGTTCCAGATGGATGATTGGGACTTTACGTCCAGTATTTATGAACTTCGTAAGCTAATTGGGACGGGAGGAGGACACAGAAATGAGGTGAAAGGATGATTGAAACAGCCATCCAAATAAGGCCCAGGTGACCCAGCAAGAGCTGGATTTGAACCCTGGACCCAGCAATTGGCAGCCTGGCAAGCTACCCCTAGACCAACCCTCCCCCTAGTCTGGCTCCAGTAGGTTGTGCAGGAAAAATATCTAATCCAGAAAGGGGGGCAAAAATAACCCATCCCCCCCTCTAAATCGTAGTGAATACTCCCTTGCTTTGTGTAAAGTGTATACCTTTAACTTTACACTGGACTTTCACTGTGGACAATATGGGGGCTACAAAATTGACCAGAGCTACTGGAGAGCTACATAAGGACACATGTGGTCAGGACAGACAAGAATAGATAGACAGACCTGACAGCTGTGCATGAAGTCATATGGCCTAGTACACAAACACTACACAAAAATGAGAATGTCACTGTAACTTCAGAGTGACTGCCTCAGTGACTGGTCAGCACAATATACATGGAGTGACTGTGGTGTTACATAGTGTTGTATAGGTGTCATCTAGTGGAGGCTATATAGAATATATAGAGCAAGATATATATAGAGGATGGGAGGCTGTGTGTCAAAAAAGTTCTGTAATGGCAAATCTAGTATATTGGGAACACAGATTCTAATATATATCTATCATCCATTTTAACTATCTATCTATCGATCTTCCATATATATCTATCTATCCATCTACACATTGTCTGTCTCTCTCTCTCTCAGTCTTTTTAATTAACCTAAAAGATTGTCATCATATCTAAAATTTATGCCTGATAGCCCATATATCTGCCCCACAGATATATCTATAGATCTTTGTTAGTCAGAAAAGGAATATTAGAAATTTAGAAAGCCATTAAAATACATCTGTACTGGTTCCAAAATTTACACAGAGGCTGCATATAAATATACAGCTGATCATGCAAACTTAGCAGGCTTGATATTAGTACAACTGACACAGTAGCATACAGTGTACAATAAATGTAAACATTATATTTCACTTTTAAGAAGGTAAAACGCTTTATATCGAATCATAAATAGAACATTTAGACCTTTACCAGTACATTGACTGCCTTCCAAGGTTGAAGCCCTTTGCTTCCTATTGTTACAGTCTTCTCAACTGTAACAGCTATGGCTTATATTACAATGGAATTTTTTGTAAGGAATGTTGTCTTTTGTTAGTGTTTCATAGGCACTCACAGATTAGTGGATTATCATTAGGCCTACTAATTGTGTACAATAATGTACATGTATAACAGTTTCAACCTCCTGCTATCAAACATGGTCTAACACCTATTTATATCACAAAATCATATTCTATGCTTATCAAATTCTTATCAATTAATACTACAATTGCCATCATGAAGTACTTTCAATTTCATTTAAAAAATTTACTCAAAAGTTTCACTTATATAATTAGGTCCATATATTCAATACAATAACTAACATCCATTTTCCAATGGTTTAAAATGTTTGTGAAATTTACTATTGAAATGCAATATTCCACTATCATCCTAAATGAAACTCACTGTCATCCTAAATGAAACTCACTGTCATCCTAAATGAAACTCACTGTCATCCTAAATGACATTCACTGTCATCCTAGATGAAAATAAGAGTCATCCTAAATTGAATTCAGTATCACCCAAAGCCACAGCAAAGTGCCCAAAGCAAATACAATATTTATTCACAGCCATCCGAATTAAAATGCCATTGACAGTTGTGATAAATTAATGATATATTTGACAATTCATGCAGTTGAAAGCAAACATACATTGTATATCCATCTACATGTAGGCCATGCATAATGTACCAGATATGGAAAATGTCATGGAATTGGGAGGTTTCACATAAAAAGGTGTGGCACCAATTTCTTTAAATAGGCCTACAATATTTTCTGAACATGCAGAGCCTTGGCTATATATGTGAGATTGTATATTGTATACATATTTTCAATTACCAGCACATTCTTTATGATGCATAAGGGCCTATTTCTCTGTATATTAACTAAACGTTGTTTGTTGTTGAGAACTGTTGTTGTTCAAACATTCTATAGTTTTTTTGGACAATAAAGGTGACTAACCTTTTAAAAAAAAGACTTTAAAAAGCTTAGTACAACTGACACACCTGAAAGAATTGCTCAGCCCAGTTAAATAGCTATTTGAAGAATTCCACAGGAGCAGTTTACAGCTATCCAAAAGCCAGTTAATGATGTGAAAATTCCTTGAATGGACATTTTATGTAAACATACATATATACCAACAATGTGAAAACTGTAGATCTGGCCATGCAGGTTCAGAATAGCACAAGTAATAGGCCCACTTTTGTACAATTAACTCAGAAGCCCCCATACATTGCAAAATATACTAAAGGAGCTTGGATCATGATCTCTGTTTAACACACATGTGCTAGCTTGCCAACTGAACCATGACTACTCTGAGTCATACCTAGAGCCCCCCCCCCCCTTAAACTCTAATCAACTTTTCCGGGTTGTCTAAAGCTAAATAATTAACTAGTTTATGGTCTAGTGTTGTTAATTCAATAGAGAGACAAAGTGCAATGTTATGGTAAAGTACTGACCTTGGTGTAACAATAAATTCAAAGAATTTCCACTAATTTATGAGCATATATCGGTGTCCATTGATTTACACAAGTTGTCAGACAGCTTTCTACCTTGGCTGAACACCAGTCTGATACAATGAGTGACTGATCCAACTCAACTGTGCTAAAAATGGCGGCTGCACTCACCTGGCTTAATTAACACAGGTGTGCACAGGTAAATGGATAGATTTAAAGGAAAAGAACTCACTCAGATGGTTTAAAACTCCACAAAATGATGTCAAAAGCTCCGCAAAGTAAGTTTCCACTTGACAGGTGAGAGCGGTCCCACCCTGCACAGAAGGCTTCTCGGTCCAACTGATTTCTGGGTCACAGGTGAGAAAATGTCTAACACCAGGGGCGCCAGAGTAGAGTCATTCACATCACTTCGATCAATCGAACGTTCCATATTCTATAGGTGTCGCTTTGGTGTGATAAGGTAAGTGTCGTCTGGGTAAGTAAATTTATCCATTGCAGATCTAGTTAGGGGAACAAATAGTTCTGAAAGGGGCCTATATAAGGGGGCGACCTATGATCTTCGGGGGGGGGGGTACTATCGACTTTTGGTGAAGTTTGTTTCCCAATTGACACTCAAAAAAAGTTGGCCGAGGATATTCGCCGAGCCGGGCTCGGCCAATAGCAAGAAATCTCCTATAGAACGAGCCGGCAGGCTCGGCCGTTAGCAATGGTTTTGCTATAGACCGAGCCGCTCGGTCAATAGCAACTTGTCTATTCGCCGAGCCGGGCTCGGAACATAGTAATTAGACTGCTATTTACCGAGCCAAGTGTTATTCTATGCCAAATTCCTCCATTCACTCCTTGGAAAGTCCTCCCCCGGGGGGGGTACTTCGCGGACTTTTGCATACGGATGCGCCACGGCAATTTTGAAAACCAGAACCATTTTAATCCGGAAACTGCGCCAAAACCACAAACCATTTTAATCCTTCACTAAAATTTTTGCAAACCAATTTAATCTTCATGGTTTTTAAACCATTTTAATCCTCTTTTGAAGCCGATTCTAACGGTACCAAACATGTTGGGGTTGCGAAAACCAGAACCAAATTAATCAGAATTGTCAAAAAACCAAAACCATTTTAATCCAAAAAGGCCAAAAAACCTAAACCATCCAGCGGCGCCTCTATATACACCCTTACAGAGTGAGTACCCCCCCCGGGAGTCCTCCCGATCGATCTCTAAATTTTGCGTTGGCAGTCAGTTTTACCGGAATACCTCATTTCACACCAGAGGGCCAACCTGCTTTTGGCTCCACCTACAATAGGTGAAGTTTGGTGAAGTCCTCAGCCAAACTGCATGCAGGTTGGTCCTCAGCTTCGCAAGTTTGGTGCAGTTATTTGACAATATTAAAAACTAGATGAATTTACCAGATCAGATGTTTTTGCAAAAACTGATTCTAGCAACTTTTCCTATAAATTCAGGCTTATTCAGCTCAAAAAAAATCACTGGCTAAATCATCCAGCCAGTGAAGTCATGCTTTAGGCCTAAGGCAAAAGTGCAGTTCAGTGAGATCACTGGTGCAGTTAGTATGATTACAGGGCTTGGAATTTTTTTTTTTTTTTTTAATTTCTTGCTCACTTCTGATGAAACAAATTCTTTCTGAACAGTCTGATCCTGAAATAAATCATTCCTGGTGGGGATACATTTAACAGCCTGGGGGACTTTTGGGGGGGGTCTCAGCAGGAAATTATTACTTATTTTTGTAAATCACTTCAATTATTTGGCCGACATTTCGTCCCTGTTGGACAACAATCCATGGGCCAGACAATCCCTTAGCATATGCTGCATCTAGTTTCTTTCAATGGATGTAACATACTTGGCTAATTTGCTTGTCATGATCTTTAGAGACTAGAAAATTCGAATTTTGATGAAAAACGGAAAAATGAGTCATAATATGAGTTTTTAATTTTCAGTCAGACAACAAGGACTAAGAAAATTTTCGGATTATTCGGATTAAGAAAAAAATTGTCAAATGGGGGAGAGTTGGGACAGTAGCTGAGAGTGCCATGACTGTCCCCACATGTGATGCTTTTACCCAGTTTCATTTTTATTAAGACAGAAGAACTTGCCTAGAACAATTTTCAACGGAGACTGAATATTTTTAGACCTTATTACATTTCATGGTCTAATGAAATTAAAAACCAGGAAATCTAGATGGGGAGAGTTGGGCCATCAGGCCGAGGCTTAAGTCTGACAGCTAACTAGTGTTGCACGGGCTGTGAGAAAAAGGGGAAAATCAAAAAAAAATTTTCAAGGGATTAAACTAAAGACAACAACAATTTGGTTCATTTCTTTAATGGAACTAAGATAAAAAGCAGAATAACGGCAGACCTTCCAAGTTGTAGCTTCCCAGCCCAGGAAATTAGACTAATATGAATGTTACAATTGATCAACTTCATTTTGCAGAATATTTTTCTCAGTGATGGAAATGGAAAATTTTCGTCGGGGGAGCTCTTGGCTGGCGTGGCAGCGGCGCGGCATTGAAATTTTTAAAAGGAGAAAAAATTCAGAAATCAGACTATGTTTTGTCTAATAATACATGGAGGACCGAAAAAGTGACCATGACAATTATATATTTTTACCACTGGTGATTGGGGGAGCTGTAGCAGGTCATAGCTCCCCCTGTTTTTTTATCAAGGGAGCTGAGCTCCCTTGAGCTCCCCCCCATTTCCATCACTGATTTTTCTGGTCACCCAGTCTCATACCTGCAATGAGATCAAAGCAATATATAAAATGGTCACAACAATTAGATAAATCAACTCATCCGGATAAGTGAACACATGTGACTTGATTGGTAAATTTATTGCAATTGTATTTCTGAAGAGGCAGAAGAATGAGAGACTTAAGAGAAAATGACAATTGAATAAGAATAAGGAAACACAAAGGCCTTTAATTTCTCCAACTTGAAAGTTGTGAATTCTTTTCAATATGATTCTAACAGCCCAAAAAACATTCTGTCCATGTTAACACAATGTCAAGTTATATTTCATAAATTTAATCTATGTGATAACTCCAATCAAGAGAACTGCAGCATTTCAAACAAGTAGACATGGACAAGAAACCATGACATTGTACATGTCACTCCCATACAGGCTGGCTCTGAGTGCAATCCACATTCACACCTGGCCAAAGTGCTCTTCTGAATGAACTGTCATGGCCTGATTCCAATTCACCTGGGTTTGAACTGCTGTCTAATTGCTTATAGGTGGACTGTTCAAATTGCCATTAAAGATAAGCCAAGAGGCTGCTAGAGTGCCAGTTGTTTAGGTTTGACGGTCGGCGCTCACCTGTCAATTAATGGGCTCGGCTCGCTCGGCCGGCTCGGCCAATAGCAACACTGCTATTCACCGAGCCGGCTCGGCCAATAGCAAAATAAATTGCTATTGACCGAGCCCGGCTCGGCGAATAGCCATGGCGAAAAAAGTTTGTTCAGCACATGAAAAAAAAAAAAAGTAGCCAGGGTACCGTAAGGGGTCGACCAGATGATCTTTTTGGGGGGGGGCTATAAGCCCCATTTCATCGCATAAGTCCTGCAGGTCCCGTTAGTCCTGTAAGTGCAAATACGTCCGAATATGTCTTTTTTAAGTCCAATAATTCCCATGTTAGTTCAATATGCACGACAGAGTCCCATAATATGAGGTTATATCATGGGTGGGGGCAGTATATCCCTAGTATAGTCACCTGAGACCCAGTATATCCCGAGACCCGAAGGGTCGAGGGATATACTGGGTTGAGGGTGACTATACAGGGATATACTGCCCCCACCCATGATGTAACCTTTTTATCCCATGTCTTTTTTTTTAAATACTTTTATTTTATATCAATGTAAAACAGTTTGAAACACTTAATGTGAATGCAGTTGTGCTACAAAAAATCAATAATCTTAATTGGTTGTACTTAATTGCCTTAAATCATAACAATCAAAAAAGATGCTGGCTTGTTATGTTAATAAGCATGGTATACAGAGGGTCATGTACAACGTCTTTTTGTTGATTGTGGTATGCAAATGAGGCAATGCTGTTTTCTGATTTGCCAGTTTCAGTATATCCCTTCCATCTAATGAATAAATTAGTATAGCCCTCTTAGCTAATTTATTGAAGAGCTCTGATTGGGTGTACTGATATTTGTCCCTCTCGATACCCACATATTTCCCTCTCTTATTTAGTATTTACCAGGGAAAACCTCAGTATCAGGGAGAAAAGTTTGCTAGACATGGGATAATATGAGGTTATACCATGGGTGGAGGCAGTATATCCCTGGTATAGTCACCCAAGATCCAGTATATCCCGAGACCCGAAGGGTCGAGGGATATACGGGGTCGAGGGTGACTATACCAGGGATATACTGCCGCAACCCATGGTATAACCTTTTTATCCCATGTCTTTTTTTTTTAATACTTTTATTCTATATCAATGTAAAACAGTTTGAAGCACTCAATGTGAATGCAGTTGTGCTACAAAAAAAAATCAATACTTAATTGGCAGCACTTAATTGCCTTAAATCACAACAATCAGCAAATATGCTGGTATCTACATGCTAATAAGCATGATGTATAGGGGCACTGTTGTCTTTTGATTGGTCAGTTCCAGTATATCCCTGTTGATCTCATTATCTTTCAGTATATCCCTGCTGGCTAATTCGCCAAAGGAATTTGATTGGTTGAACTAAATATATCCCTGTTTCTTTCTGCTGTATTTCCCTCTCTCAATCTGTATTGACCAGGGAAAAGCTTAGTATGAGGGACAAAAGTTGGCTGGACATGGGATAAGTCCAAATATGTTCAAACAGGTCCGGTAATTATAAGTCCATATCTTCCCTACAAATCCTCATACATACTCTGTGTCCTTGTACGTCCGGCATATGTCAATAAGCCCAAATACGTCCAGATATATCTCAGTATCCTGCTATGTCCCAGTTTGTCCTGCTAAGTCCCGGTTTTTCCAGTTAAGTCCTGTTTTGTCCAGCCAAGTCCCACTTTGTCCAGCAAAGTCCCACTTTGTCCAGTTAAGTCCCACTTTAGCTAAGGCCTACTGTGTCCAGCTAAGTCCCAGTTTGTCCAGCTAAGGCCTACTATGTCCAGCTAAGTCCCAGTTTGTCCAAGTAACACCCCATGAGTACTTGTTGCATCCTGTCAGTCCCGTTTTGTCCTGCATGGTCCCTCAAGTCCTCATTACCCCATCTAAGTCCTTTGTGTCCTGATATTCCCAGAATGTCCAGTAAAAGTTTCTTTGTCCCTGGAGTCCAGATTGGGATTCCCATTCTGGACTTATGCGATGAAATGGGGCCTGTTAACCAGTGGGAGATTTTGCCTCTTTTCAAATAATTCAACTGGTTAAGATTGCCCCCCCAGAAATCACGTGGTTAACTGGTGAAGATTGCCCCCAGAAAATCACATGGTTAACTGGTGACAATATTCACCAGAAAATCACGTGGTTAACTGGTGAAGATTGCCCCCCAGAAAATCACGTGGTTAACTGGTGAAGATTGCCTCCCAGAAAATCATGTGGGTAACTGGTGAGAAAATCACGTGGTTAGCGTTTGCAATAACCTATCAGTTTTCCATGTGATAACTGAGGGGCAATTTCATGTGATAACTCTCAGTTAACCACCAGTTTTTGTCAGCTGGGTTCTGCCTTCTTTGTCTCTGGTGAGCTCTCTCTCTGTTTCCTCCCTGCTCTGCTCAAACCTCTCTGCTTCCTCTTAAGCCCAAGCTTACCTCCCAGCTGACAAAACTCCTGGTTAACTGAGAGTTATCATGTGGAATTGCCCTCAGTTATAACGTGGAAAACTGATATGTATTTGGCAATGCTAACCACTTGATTTTGTCACCAGTTAACCACATGATTTTCTAGTGAATATATCTTCACCAGTTAACCACATGATTTTCTGGGGGTTATCATCACCACTTACAGTGCAGCCTGTAAATTGAATGCATGATATTGTGCCATTGCGTCACTGCTAAACATCCTTAACCAAACTGCTTGTGGAAGCATGAATAATTATTCTCATCCAATGACAGGAAAAAATATTGGGTCATAAAGGCCAATGTGTGAGGCATGTAGGATAACAATGGCAGCCCATGTTCTCTGCTGTAGTCGGAGTTAGGTATGGGTCAAAGTCTTTGATAAGTAAGTGAAACACCCTTCCCTATGAAATAACATTGGGCCTTTGTTTTAGTTATGTCATGTTAACTAGTCTTCCCCCGTGTTTATCGCGTGAACTTCACATGCATTGCAGTGCGCGCAAAAACCGTCGGACAATCGGCTTTTGCCGATCGTTTTTACGAATGTCCGACGTGTCTTTGGTTCATGTCAGACAAAAAAACCGACAGCAAATTGGTATAGATGTCAACTAGCACTCCTTTGGCTATCAGGCAGCCTGTCAAGTCAGAGCTGATGGCAATTTGCAGGTCCTTCAAAAGAGCCAATCTGCCTGAATTGATTGCAATTCATTAATTCTTTAACCCCTCTGAAGCTTAATTGCAATTGAAGAACACAAGCTTCCAACTGAGTAAGGGAAGCCAAATGTCAAGGCTAATTACAATCAACAGGCCTTCAGAGTGAATAGGTATAGGCCTATTCCTGACATAATTCAAAAAGAGATTGTTTTTATTTTGTGTGTCACACAGCCAACTGCTCTTTGCTAGATTTAAAAACGTCATTCAATATAAATACGCCCTTATAAATTGACTAGTTTCTTGTTGATGACAGAACTTCCCTGAGTTTCTCGGACCATGCAGGCCAGTCCAATGATAGAACACTCAATGAGGGCTATGTCTTATTTCAATGCAAGCTTATCTTTTGTTTTTTTTTAATGATTATTTGCGAGTTCACTCGCATTTGTGAGCAAACAGGGTTAAATAAGGGTAGTGTGGTGGCCCGTACCACCGCTTGGTGCCGCTGTACGTCATCTCGGGTCCTCTCGCGGTGCGGCGAGATCTGGCGAGGTTTGGCAGACGATACACTGATGCTGAAGCGATAGGACGCACCTCCGCTCCCGCTCGTATCTCTCACCACAAGTGGTTAGGTAAGCAATACCACGATCACCACATTGGCGCAGTTGACTTCAGAACCTAATCGGGCAGAAGATTTGACTCATCAAGTGATTTTCTTGACGAATTTCGACGATTTCTGGCCTGTTGTGAAGGACGCCGGTCGGCCGCCATCTTGGATTTCGCCCGGAGGCGCCAGCTTCAAATCACTGAAAGTGAGCTCAAAATCACTGTTTTGCGAATATTTGCTGGTTATTTCATTGTGCAGTCAATTTAGCAGATATCTGTGTGCATTTTGGACATTCTGGATTGAGTTGTCATCTTCTCAGTTTGAAAAGAGCAGGGGAAATCCCTTTTGATATCACCTGTCAAATTTTGACAGCTGTCACAATAACTGTCAAAAACATCCTATAAATCCATTGTCTAAGCATACAACATACAATATAGGCCTGAAATAGCACAGATTAGACATTCTCCTGTTTAATTTTAGCTATTGGCCTATATCTGTACAATATAATATCTGTATCACAGAAAAAAATTCTGCAAATAAATATAATATCTTAGCAGGCCTAATTGAAATAATTAAGGCCTTCAACTATAGATATTTATATAACCAGCCATAGCAATTTCTGAGGCTGATCCAAGCAATTGTACAGCACAGCCTGCTAGTGGTGTAGCAAATTGGGTTAAATTGCAAAAATTAGTAGCCCACTTTCTACACATTAGTTTGTGATTTCATATAGTGAATTAGTCTTGGGTTTAATTCACCTTGAAGCCAATTCTACATTTGCTAATATATTTCTGTCATTTTGAAAGCGCCATCTATCTATTTATCTATCAGTAGTGCTGACATCCATCTGTGGGCACTGCAGGAGATATCTACAATGGCAACAATTAACATCAATATTGCGGGAAAGGAAGACTTGATGAAAATACCTGGCATTGGACCCGTCAGAGCTGACAAATTGTTGGAGCAAAGGATGACTCATGTTATCACTTCTTGGAAGTTGTTCCATTCCATCACCAACATCGACTTTGAGACCACCCAGCAGATGCATGTTGAAAAGACCATCGCCTCGAGCATCAAGATCTTCGAAAACATAGACTGGGATGCCAATAATCCATTGGAAGTAAGGATGGCTAAGTTGAAAGATTTTGAGCATCATGAAGACCAACGGTATGAGACCATCCGATGTGCAATAAGCAGTGTGAAAGAAAATATTGAACGCCTTGAAGTGTCAACAACTGAGAGGTTCATCGGTCTAGAAGAGAAGATGTTGAAGAATCATGAGAGGTTACAAGTGAGCATCAGTGGTTTGTCAGATGGCTTGGATAAACTTACCACTAAGGTGGATACAATATTGTCAGACACCTTAGTGCAACTTAACACTAAAGTTGATACCCTTATGCTGGAACGGGGAAAAGGGAGGGACCCAGGAAGTCCCACGCATCCCCAATTTCCAGGTATCTCTGAGACCGGACCAAAGCTTCATCGGGGGTCACCGACAGAAACTCCCGATGAACCGCATAAAATGGAGGTGACAAAGACCCACACTGTGTCCTACTCTGAACAACGCAAGGACGACAGAGTAGACGCTGCAAGTACAAGTGGGGGCAGAGGGACTACCATTGAAGTTCCTACTGAATTGGGATCTAAGGGGTGTCCGAAAGGAAATGCCGCTTACTCCCAATCTGCTCCTAAGTTTGGTGGTATAGGCCGTGGACACACCGTGAAACCTGACAGACCACCTTCTATTTCAGCTATCTTGTCCAATTCCCTCAACAAGGGGCCCTTGGGGGCCGAAAAGAGAAAATCCTCCAAGGACTCCATGAAGAGCCAGTATAGGGAGTTGCATAGCTCCATGGGCTACTCTGCATCTGCTGATCCCGAAAGATACTATGATGAGGAGGCGCCTGTTGGGGACTTCAGCGATTTCTCCGCCGATGAGGAGGAGGATGAGCGGGGCCCCCAGGGTTACTCAATGGATGCCAGGAATATCCGGATTGAAAAATTTTCTGGCAAAGTATTGGGTGAGTGGGACCCCTGGTTCCACCAGTTCAAATTTATTGCCAGGGCGTGCAAGTGGACCCCGAGAGAGAAGTTGTTTCGCTTAACAACTGCTCTCACCGGGTCTGCTCTTAATGCCCATATGAGTTTGCCACAGGAAACTAGGGCACGCTTTGAAACTCTCTGTGATTTCATGCAGAAAAGATATGGGAAAAGTCGGAAAAGTACGAAAGCCAATCTTCGCGCTCAACTGGAGAACCTCGTTCAGGAGGAAGGACAAGATTTGGAGGAATTTGCTGATAAAGTTATGACTATGGTTACGACAGCCTATCCTACAGAAACGCCAAAGCCAGTCCTGGAGACGTTGGCTATTGATAAATTCACCAAGGGTTGCAAGGATAAGGCTTCTGCTCTGCTGTCTTCAACTGTGGCCATGCCTGGGACAATGTTTGAAGCTGTTGAACATATGCGCTTGATCCAGGCCAACAAGCAAAGACTGGGCATGAAATCTGATGGGCGTCGGGTTAGCTTCGACAACAAAGACAGCTGTGAGTCTACAGTGAGGTCCATCAGGGCTGAGACTTGTTTCACGTGCGAGGGCAACCACTACTATACAGAAGAGTGCCCTAATGGACGCATGCGTTCACCATCACCATTGAGGTGCTACACTTGTGGTGGTATCGGACACATTGCTAGAGAATTTGTTGGCAGCGATTCCCCACCTAGAAACACCTCATATGGCTCTCCCCAATTTAGCCGAGGGAGATCAAACAGGTCTCCCTCGCCCAATGATAGGGGCAGTGATTCTCCCGATTGGAGAGCTACGTCAGGCCAATTACAAGGGGACAGAAGGACATCCCGGAAGGACTTTGAAGACAAAAAGCCCTTCCTGGACAAATCTGCATAGATTGGCAATCAGGGGCATACCTGTTCGGATGTATCCATTTGGAGCACCGTACAGACCCACTGTTTGTCATTTGTAGAGTGTTTTTAACAAATGTTTTTACTAGCATGTGTTGACAAGGCCTACCCCCAGGGAATCCTTGGCAGCATTATAGCTATGGCTTTTATGAAGCCCAAGGGCAATGGCAACTCAGCATGTCCTTCGCTATTTTTAAATTTTTAACTTTTTGAGGGACTCTCCATTATTTTTGGAATTCCTCAGTATTTTAATGCACACTCTAGCTGCATGCTCCTTAACAGTATCCGTAAGGCCCTAAGCGTTTTTGAAACGTCGGCCTATGGATATTTTAATTTTTTTTTTTGAGGAGGGAGAGGGGTGCTACACATTCAGCTCTTGCAGTGGACATATTTCAATAGGCCCACTCAAGAAGCTGTTCAATGGGCCCCCTCAGGAAGCTGAAAATATGACGGGGAGGAGTGTGGTGGCCCGTACCACCGCTTGGTGCCGCTGTACGTCATCTCGGGTCCTCTCGCAGTGCACCGAGATCTGGCGAGGTTTGGCAGACGATACACTGATGCTGAAGCGATAGGACGCACCTCCGCTCCCGCTCGTATCTCTCACCACAAGTGGTTAGGTAAGCAATACCACGATCACCACAGTAGTCAGAAATTTTGGATCGTTTGTGAGAGACAAGGGAGCACTTTTTAAAGTTTCTTTTTCATGAAATTAATGAAGAATTGGCTAACTTGAGGCGCCTTGCTCACATTTGTGTCTTTGGTGTCTTGTTTAATTACAATTTAAGTTTTTAGTTTCAACAAAATCACGGCAAAACAGGAAATAGAAATACTGTTGTTATTGTTTTACTGCCCTCTGATTGGCCGAAACAGTTGCGGTCGTTTTTTGGACACTTCTAATGGGGCTAAAATTATAATTTTAGGCTCTTTAGAATCCCAAATCCTTGAACCATATGAATTCGTTTTTTTATGGAGATATCTTTATTCATTGCCGAGAATTCGTTGAAAAAAAATTAAAAAATATGCACAGTGTTGATGCAGGTGTGAATCTTTATAGGCTCATTTCAGCCGCTTAGAATCATCAGATTTTCACCAAATTTTCACACAACGCAGTTTAGAACCTCCCTGAAGAAACAAAACCATCATTTCCTGTCCGACTATTCATTAAAACCCCTTATTTTCGCTCGTACGATAGCGTCTTTTTACCGCAAATCACTTCCTTCTTTTATCAAAATTTCAGATTTTTCACTCTCAACTTCTCTTCAACTTTTAAACCACTTGTAATCATCGTAGAAATCTCTAAGTAGGCTCTTTGTCTTCGCAATTTAATTCTCTACAAGCTGGTGTTTTTTATTTTTCAAAACAATCCATAATAACTTCTATAAAACATCCGTTTCACAACGTTGTTTCACCGCTACACTTAGTGTAGTATAGGCCTACATTCCAACAACCAATCAGATCTCTCAATTTCTAATTCCCCTTTACTCATCAACCTATTCCTCTCACGACCTCATCTATCCCCTCATAACATCCCTCTATCTTTCCTCTCTTCCCCAGTTCTTCCCTTTCTTCGAATTACTATATACTTCAATTTTTCACTTCCTTCTCATACTGTCAGCCCATTGGCTGTCAATATAAACAGTGTATCCCATTTTCATAATCTAGCTTTTTGTAAACATTGTATCTCATTTTCACCATCCAGCATCACATCTTCATTTGTAAACATTGTATGCCATTTTCACCATCTAGGACCCAAACGTAAACATTGTATATGGTTTTCACCATCTAGAACCAAACTCTATTTTGTAAACAGTGTATAGCATTTTCACCATCTACATCACAACTCCCTTTTTCGTATAAATCCCTCACTTCCACTTCTCTCTCATCACCCCTTTCCCCTCACTTACCCCTCCCTTCCTATACATAACCCCACCCATCTCTACTTTACCCCCTCCTACCCCCACTTACCCCCACCTTCACTTTCACCCAAAACTTCACTTTTTCACTTTTCTCCCTGTACTTAAATTACTTCATTCACCCTCACTTACCCCCACTTACCCCCATTTACCCCCTCCACCTTTACTCTCTCAACCTCTCTCTCTTTCTCCCCTTACATCCCGTACTTAAATTTCTCATTTACCCTCATTTTACCCTCACTTACCCCCACCACTTTTTCCACCCAAATCCAACTCTTTCTCCCTCTACACCTCCAACACTTAAATCACTCCACTTACCCTGACTTAGCCCCACTTACCCCCATTTACCCCCACCACTTTTTCCACCCAAAACTCCTTTTTTCTTCTCTACTCACTTCCTCTACTTAAACTACCTCAATTACCCCGACCTACCCCAATTTACCCCCACCACCTTTTTCACTCTAAACTTCTTTTTTCTTACCTACACACTTCCCTTACCTAAATTACCTCAATTACCCCCACTTACCCCCATTTACCCCCACCACCTTTTTCACTCTAAACTTCTCTCTTCTTACCTACTCACTTCCTTTACCTAAATTACCTCAATTACCCCACTTAACCCCACTTACCCCCAATTACCCCATTTACCCCCACCACCTTTTTCACTCTTAACTTCTCTCTTCTTACCTACTCACTTCCTTTACCTAAATTACCTCACTTACCCCCATTTACCCCCACTTACCCCCATCACCTTCCCCACATAACATATATCTTTCATCATTTCTCACCTCATCATCACTAGTTCTCAATATGAGCACCCGGCGGCGGACCCCAAAAAGTCTAATGTTTCCACACGATCGCGTAGCCGCTCCGAAACTCGAAAAGAATCAGGGTTTGCAGATTACTCTTTTTAAGACGCTGTCAATGGTCCTTTTTAGGTTTTCGCGTTCCTTCTTCGTAGTGGTTACTGCTTCCCATGCATATGTGGCAATTGGTATTATGCAGGCCTTTACCACCTGCCACACCATTCTCATCTTAATACCTTTAAGGTCTGGGCTTCCTGCTATAGCCACAATTGTGTTGTAAGCCGCTTGTACTTTCTTCTTTACTTCATTAAGTTGTTTATTCCATTTTTCCACTTTTTGCAACCATCAGTATCTGAAGTTCGGGGGAACGGGCACTGCCCCCCCTGGTCATACCACTGCTAAGTTTATCGTCTGTTATATTTCTCCGATCATGTATGGAAATCTAGGCCCCAAATTCGACACCGTTTTCCCAAGAATCAACACATCAAAGCAAAACAACATAAGCATGGTGAACTCGCATGTGTTCCGCTTGCGACACAAATTCTAGTTTTAAGTTTGTTTATATCTGCAAGCTTGAAGTATGATTTGATGGAACTGTTTCATTGCAACCATGACTCTTGTCTGCGTTGATGTTAAACGATTGTCCTTTTTTTGTCTGACCAAAACAAAAATTGTCTGACCAGAACTCCCTGTCTGTCAGACAAAATGTCTGACCAAAGTCAGTTTGCTTTTGCGCGCACTGATGCATTGTCAGCTGGGCTCTTGCCTTCTCCAGCTCTACTTAACTGGTCTGCTTGATAATAAGTGACTATGCGCATAGCTTTGCTATTGTCCAATTAGTTTGGAGACCACATTTCAAAGGTCTTGGTTTGGCATCAATTGTTTTATTTAGCAAAGAGTTAACATTCCAACAAAACCGATAGATGAAAAACTGGTGAAATAGGAAATATTTGAAATTGACCAATTGAGTTGAAATTTTTCGAAAAGTTATCCTGTGACACATACAAATACATTTATTTTAGCCAATTTGTAGAAGGGTTTATTGAAACCATCTGGAAAATAATCAAACAATGTGAAACTATTTGATTATTCAGTGAATTTCAGTCTTAAAGGGACATCGAGAGCGAAGCTTACATTAAAAAAAAAAAAAAAAGGTTATGAGGCACATGCATTGATGGTCTGGCTATCCCAACTCTGCCGTTCAACTTTGAACCAGACGAGGGGTAGCACTGACTAAATTTGCTTGATGTCTTTATTTCTTACCTGTGTGAATGTATCTTAAATCTGTCATTATTATTAGCTTCGCTGAGAAGCTATTGTGGAGCATGGCATTTCAACATGTGCGTTAGTGTGTATGTGAGTTGATTCCTGCAAAAACTACTGGATGGATTTAAATTTCCTTTGGCATGATGTGTTCATTTCTACCACACAATACCTGATTAAATTTTGGTGACAATTGGAGCTTTTTGGCGCCTACAGTTAAAGAAATCTAAAAATGGCCTCTACAGTGCAGCATGCACAATCATTTTTTGCTGTAACACTAGCAGCCAAAAGGGTATATATTTTAAATTCCCTCTGCAAAAATGGCCATTAAATGTCCGAAGAATGTGGCAGGGGATGCCAAAGCACTAAATTAGCAACATCTCAACGTTTATTTGATGTAAACCCGACCAGAATTGCCAAAATTACCTGGGTCTTTCATCATCGGTCTTGAAATTTATCACTATCAGTTTTCCTTTAAAATTCTACAATGAGTTGATAACAATTAGGCCTAAAACTTAATCAACTGCTTATGTGTGACATCTTGCATTAGTTAAAGTTCAATTTGAAAAATGGACAGCGAAGCTATGTGCTCTCCGAGCGCCAGTTCTAGTTTATATATGTGTGCAAAATTTCAAATGTTGTCTCAGATAAGTATGTGTATATATTTTTATCCATTAATATGTTAATTGAAGAAGCATTGTATAAATTAATTTTTTGGGCATATGGGGGGAGGGGGTGCACCCACCTTCGGGTCATGGCAGAAATTCTGCTCGGGTGCCCTCCAGCACAACATTGTAAATATTCTACTTTAAACTATTGATAAATGAATAACTAATTGTATATTGTAAGTACATATGTTGTGTAAATAAATTTATCCAATCCAATTAATAGGAATCTGCCACGGCCCCACGGGCCTTACTATTTTATTTAGATAGATAGATGGATAGATAGATAGATAGATAGATAGATAGATAGATAGATAGATAGATAGATAGATAGGTAGGTAGGTAGGTAGGTAGGTAGGTAGGTAGGAAGGTACTTTAGGTAGGAAGGTACTTTAAGGTAGGTAGGTAGGTAGGTAGGTAGGTAGATAGATAGATAGATAGATAGATAGATAGATAGATAGATAGATAGATAGATAGATAGATAGATAGATAGATAGATACAGATGGTTGATATCGACTTAAGTCTTAAGCTGTCACACATCAGATTTTATGGTACACAGTCGGAATTGTTGCTCATTTAGACACTGACAGTGATGAATAAATTCAACAAGAAAACAACTGAGGAAGACATTTATTATAGTAAAACAGTACAAAATAATCATTGTTTAAAAATACATGTGTATAATAGTATTATTTATAGAATGTTTTGAAGGCTGCTGTTTATAAAAGTGGAAATATAACTCATTATCATCATTGATTGAAATCTATAAACTGTGTTCTTTTTCTAAAAATGTATACAAAAATATGCCTAAGGCAAACATTTAGATCTTTGGGGTGTCATGATTTTCTTTTAATTTAATATAAATAATATCATTCACAAATGTAAGGATGACTTATTAAATGACATTAAATTTAAACTGGTGTGAAATCTGGATCTTTGAATTCAGTAAAATATTGTGAGCCCTCTGGTCGCGGAACACCATTGCGCGACTTGTGCTTGACTTCTGAGATTTTTAGGGGGGTATGAGCCTTGTTATGTAACAGGAAGGGGGTATGTACTTGTGTTACAGGCTGTTACAGGGAGGGGGTTGTGTCAAAAATGAACTATTTTTGCGTTATGTAATTTTTGAATTTGTCATTGCGTAGCTTGTCACCCATTGATTAGCGGTTGTGATTACTTGAAGCTTAAACAAGTGTACATAGTCCACGAGATCCCCACACATGACAAGCTCATGATGACATAACAGTCTTTCTTCTGCTGTACCACTTAATCCAGGTGGCATGACAGTAGTTTTTGGGGAGAGGCGACCTCTGGTGAGCTAGTCTGAGTAATGGCTGCCTGATTCTGGGTTCAACCAGTGTGGTGTGGTACTGGTTGTAACTGCTTATGTGAGTGTTGTCAGTTCAATTTTAAGTCACATTTGACATAATTAGGACATAAGATACATGCTCACTGATTATGAGGAGCATGCATTGTATGGTGTTTGTGATATCTGATGGATATATTTATGGATATATCAAAACCAAATCCCCTACAGCAGAGCTGTGTGGGTATAAGATAATTAAATTCCTAATGGCTTGTGTGCAAGCATTGGATATGTCCTCATCAACTGCTAACACTGCAAAATGTGAAATTCTGAGTCCGCTTAAATTATTGAGTGATCGTGATGGTTGCACACTATATTGAGCTGAGATACCTTGTTGTAGAAGTTGTTATAACCAGGGCTATAAAAAAAAGTGAATTTCCACTGCAGGGCTTTGGAGTCGGGTAGTAAGTGAACTGACTCCAACTCCCGACTCCTTTGGCTTTCTGAAAAGCGACTCCGACTCCTTAGGTCTCCTAAATTCCGACTTCGACTCCCGACTCCACTTGTCGTCATTATTTCACACAAGTATTACATGATTAACAGGGCAAAAAGTACTTCCACAAACTTTCCACTGGCTTTTGTTCTTGAATACTTGTTTAGGAAGTTTTACTTAAAATTCAAGATACATTTCACGTTGTTGTAATTGGAATTTTGTGAATCATATTTATTATTTTTATGGAGTCAGGAGTCACCAAATTAATTTTCGACTCAACTCCGACTGAAAATCAAAGTTCGACTCCGACTCCACCCTAAAACCTCCGACTCCACGACTCCGACTCCCGACTCCCAATTCTGAATCCCGACTCTGACTCCAAAGCCCCGATTTCCAGGCAATTTCATGAAGTACGACAAAATTTCCTACGAATGGTTGCGAATCAAGCGACTGCTTCCAAGTACAAAATTTGGACCTTTCTTCAAATATTTCCAGTGTGATTTGGAAATTTCCAGGCAATGACATGCCCCAATTCCTTACTTTTTCCAGGCATGGTGATAACAGACAGATTATCATAATTTAAAACGACACGCCATGTAAGCTCAAAGGAATGGTGTAACCATCTCACTCAACCATTTTAAAAGCTGACTGGACTAAAATCTATATCTTGGCAAAGCTCACCACTGTGCTGCTAAGCTACAGTGGGGTGCGAAAGTTTGGGCACCCTTTGAGAGGGGTCAAATTTTTTCAAATTTCAGACAAATCATTTGCAGAATCTTTTCCACATGAATTGTGTGAGTGAAGGATACCCATGCACTCAATTTTAGCCAGAAAGAACAATAGAAATATAAAAATGTAAAAAAACATGGGTCTTTTTGTCAAATTTTACATGTGCATAAGTTTGGGCACCCCTACAGATTCTGATCTTGATTTTTCTATAATTCTACAGTAAAGCAATATAAAAGCTCTGTAGTACACGGCCTTATGGTACAAAAAAGGGGGTAGCGGTATTTTTTGAAATGTTCAACAATGCTATACTTTTCGGAATCCTTGGGTGTTGTGCTATCTTTTTTTGGTGGATGCCAATTTTTTCCATGGTTACCAAAGGTGAAATCTGTTGCCATAGCAACCAAGGTCAATTTTTTAAAAAAATTGACAAATCCTCATATTTCAAGATAATTATTGTCAACGGCCAATATCAGAATATCAGGGTTAATACTTCCTTGAAAGGGACTTTTTATGGTCAGGTGACCCATGAGGTCAAGGGTCGTTGTCAGGGTAACAAATGTGAGCAAATGTCAAAATTCAAGGTTTTTTAATCTCAGCTGAGTTTTACGGACCTGGCGTTGCCAAGGTTATCATCAAATTTAACGATCAGTGGAGTCATTTGTGGAACCAGTATGTGTACTGTTTCTATGCATATGCACATTACATTGGTGGCCATGGAAACCAGGTTAGAAGCAAAAGTTCAAAGTCTTGTCTGCTCAGTAACGTCTAAATTGGCTAATTGGGCAACTTTGATATCACCAATGTATTATTTTATGTAATGTAATGTAATGTCAATACTGAACGCAGGCTTGAGAGCCTCTATGTTCAGATCATTATCAGTCCAATCTGTAGTGCTGGCGAGGTGGTGCAGTTCAATATACATATGTGCTTCCCAGTCCAATATACATATGTACATATTTACAATCCTTGATTATTTCGGTGGGCTTGCTGATGAACAGTTTTCTTCTTGAGGGTTTGGCCGCTCATGCTGCCACCACCCTCAACCATGTATGATTATATATTCCACATATTATTCAATATATTACTCCGTTATGGCAATAAAAAACCTGGTATAATCCGTATAAATTATGAAGGCTTGGCCGCTCATGCTGCCACCACCTTCAATCCTCATGATTAGTAGATACATAACTTAACACCAACATATCAATTAAAATAACTCCATGTATTTATCTACCAGAGTAGAGAAACTAATTGTAGACTCGGTATTTGAGGGTTTGGCCGCTCATGCTGCCACCACCCTCACTATTATATACGACTATTAATTCCACAATAAATCCAATAACTCACTTCCATTATGGATATCGCTCAAAATCACATGCCGTTTTACATTGGATAGTTGAGGGTTTGGCCGCTTATGCTGCCACCACCCTCGCTTATATACATCTATATCATCACCTAGGTTATCACACAATAACATAATAAATTGACGATCGTTAATACTGGTACCCATGCTAAATTGCAAAAATCAAGGCACTTTTCCAGGACGGATACTCTGCTCTGAAGGTTTATCAAACCTAAGGTGAGATATTTTTAAAGTTTTTTTATCAAACCTAAGGTGAGATATTTTTAAAGTTTTGCATTTATTTATGTTTCCGAAATATTTTTTTGGCCTTAAGTTGGAATTGTCACCTCCTGCTTCTTGTCTGTGGTTGCCATGGCAACCGTTTTTATATGTTGTGTTATTTTGGTAAAAATCTCCAAATTTCACCTCAAATATATATAAGAAATTGTCTTTTTCATATGAAAAAATATTCTTGGATAAATAGGGGTATATGTGATCACATGACCACGACAGTTAGCGATCCAGGTCGTTTGAAAGTGAGGCTCAAAGGTAAGAAATGCATTGTTACATTGGCGGCGAAATAATAAAATAACAAGTTTTTGCCCGTAGGTCACCATCATTATTTTGGTTGCAATGGCTGTTAATTCTATTTCGTAGATATATCAGTTTCCATATTTTTTAATTATTGAAATATTTGTTGCCATGGTAACCAGACTGAACGCATATGAGGGACAAATAAGAGGAAATAAAAGGCCAAGAATCATTATTCTGCCCTAGTGAAATATTCTGCCACTATTTCTGATTTTTTAGGGTCAAACATCTTTTTTAAGCTGAACAGTGAATTAAATTATTTCCTTTCTTACTGAGACAATTGTTTCCCGAAATTACCATGAGGTGACTTCAACCATTCTATGGATGTCACAAATGTGTGTAAAATAGTAGGGCACTGCCCAGTAACCATCCTACTTTCTTGAGAAACAGCTATGTGTGCAGCACAGTGTAGCCTTCTTCCCACTAACAGTGGGCATGGTCAGTGGCGTAGCTAGGATTTTTCTCTGGGGGGGCAAATGACCCTCAATTTCCCCAAAAATAATTGTCGTCATGGGAGTACCGACAATATGTTTCTCTAAGCTTTACCGGATTCTCAAATGAAACATACGAAATACTTTCAACACGATGATACTGGTAAACTAAACTCAGCAACATTAGAAACACGCTCCTTTTTAAAGTTCCATAACTGTTAAAATACTAAATTGAGGCCTAACTTAATGTAACGTACCAAATGTGTTTATAATCTAGTCAACTGAAGATTGTGAACGTTTGAAGAGAATCCCTGATTTTTCTCAGAGCCGGACATGCCTTTGCGACTCCATGACAAGTTCAGAAAGTTGGAGAAGTTATACGATGTGACAAACAAATGTGAACACCAATTTGAAAAATCAACCAAAAACCTGCAAATTGCAGTGAAAAAAGAAGCTTTATGTGACCAGTACTGACCACCTCAATTATTTTCACACTCCTAATATTGAGCTGGGATTTTTTTGTCTCTTAGGTTCTCAGGTTGTACCAACATCTTCATGACCAAATGCTCACCATGTGGCTTTAATGGATAATCCCATAATGAATTACTGCTAAAGCAAAATTGGTAATTTCTTTTTCTGTGATTAACTCTCCTCTATTGGTTCCTGTGTGTATCATTTTTTGTTGAACAGTCATACTACAAACTTAAAATATTGCTAACATGACCGAGGATTTCTAAGAAATATTTTAGTATTTCCTTTCCCCCCTCGTTTTGTCTTCTTTATTTCTCTTCTCGGTGGGAATGGGAAAAGGGGGAAAAAATCCTGCAAACTCAGGGAATTTGGTTTTACATACATGTTTAATGATAATAAGAATGATCTCCATTTTGAGCCGAATCCGTATAGTAAAGATTTTTGGACTACGATAGCACAAAGCTAAGTTCAAATAAAGTCAGGGAAAACATACAATGACGGAGGGAAAATCAGGGAAAATTTTGGTTCCTTTTCTCTTCTGTTTCCTTATTTTCCCTCTTTTCCCTACTTTTCCACTTTTTTTTCCCCCATCTCCCCATTTTTCCCCAAAAAGTTGTCGGGGGGCAACTTGCCTCCCCTACCCCCCCCCCCCACTAGCTATGCCACTGGGCATGGTTCTTTTTCATTTAAATTTACCAATCGAATTTCTCCAATATGATGTCTTGGTATAAAATTATTTCTTTTAGAATGCGGCTCATAAAGCCCAATGCTGAAGTTTTCTGCCTTAAACAGTAAAAAAGAAAAGTGGTTCATGAGCCTTGTTTCCAGACCTAACATTTGGGAGGCTGATCGGTTGGGTTAAAGAAATGTTCTCATTTCATTCTTCAAAAAAAATCTTTTTACATTTACCATTCATTATCATGGTATCAAGGCAGAGAAGATCAAATCTGACATGTAGATCGTGTTGTCCGACTGTTGTAATAAAAAGGATCGTCATCAACCAAAAGTGTATTATTATATCTGTTTTGAAAAGATAAGTATTGTACTCCTAATTTTCATCAATTTCCAACTGTTTCTTTAGGATCAAGCAAGTCTGTTATCATCAAGACAGCATAGCATTTAATCATGATCACTAGTTGGAAGTTACTGAACAAGAAGTCAATCAAAACAGCGTTCAATGTGAGAATCACCCCTCACCTTTACTACAGCAATGTAATCTGACTCAAAATGAAACATACCAGTAATGGTTTGGCCTGACAGCAATGGACTGTCTTACCAAGGGTTCTTTCAATCAATTGACAGACAAACTCAAAGTTGCCCAAAACTCAGCTGTTCGAATGACTGAAGGACTAAGAAAGAGGTCAAATTTGTGGACAAAGGAAAGAAGTATCACAATTCAAACTCATGACTGCTATTTGGAAAGCTGTGAATGGTCTAGCACATCAGTACCTCAAAATGATGAATGAACTCATGAATACCAAAAAAAAAATCAAAAGGCAGTAACGAAAGTAGGGTAAAGAACAGAGCAATTTTAAAACCAACATCATTGCTTTGGCAGAGCCTTCCAGAAAGTGTAAGGATTTTAAAAATACTTGATATAAGAAACGGTCAAGACATATCTGTCAATTCAATACATTACTATTATGCATGATTAATGTGAACTTATCTCATCGCCAATGCTATTTGTACTTTACTGTTGTTACAAAAGGAATAGAAAAATATACATGATAGGACTATACAATGCATACATTTATGTTTTGAAGGAGACACTTTCCCCCAAAATATTGACACATTTCCTGTCTCAATAAATTAAGCCACTGTTCATTGAAACTTTCAGCTAGTAACCGGCATTATTGGATATTATGAGTCTTGTGTATGTTACTGGAGCACTATAGCAGCTGTGGTTATGATGTTTGGAGCTAATTGAAGATTGTTAGATTTAGTTTTGACATCAAATTTCTTCATTGACATAGCATTCAGAGTGGCTTAATTCGACAAATTTGGAGTCCTTAAAAAGTTGTAACAGTGACAAAATGGCACTGCCAATTTTTTTAATCAGCAAACTGAAAATCACCATTAACCAGATTTTCATGTTTCCCAAGTGCTCAACTTCGCCAAGAAATTACACATATTCACCAGTTATAGAAATTGTTTTATATTTTTAATTTTCCTGAAAAAGAATTTTAGCCCAAAAAAAAATTTGTGTAATTTGAACTGATTTTTGTAAGTTGTATGATAAAATGTGCCAGATCAGTCAATCAATCCATTTCTTAATAGATGAACTGAGCCTCTCAAATGCATACGCAGTACATTGTTGTGAATAAAAAATACAACACTGATGATAATTATATATACAATAAAAATAAGAAGATCAGACTCATTCTTCTCAAATATTCTAGAACAGATGACCCTCTTCAGGTGATATCCCTATCAATGTAATGTTATTCTCTGTGACTCACATGCAGTACATGAGGCTCAGTTCATATCCTATACTCTCAATGCTATCAGAACAAACAATCTACTAGTAGAGGACCCCACCATAGATCCCGTGACCACTTGAGTGGGAGCAATTTTTGAATGTTGATCCAAGTTTATGAGGTCAAAACAAAAAATTTTGGCCGGGGCGCCCCTCCAGAAAGTGCGGGCTAACTCCACAAGGCGGCCATTTTCAAAATGGCCGCCGATAATCAAAATGTTGTTATATCTCGGCTTCTATTTGGTCTAGGATGATAATCTTTGGGTCAAAATATATGTTTTTGGGGCCAAGAAATTCAATGGTCACCATTAGAATTGTCTATGACCACCACCAGGGGGCAGAATAAGAAAATGTATGAGAAAAATAGCTAAAATACAATATATTAGGGCCGAAACCTAACACACACATGCAGAATCTGTAAAAGTGAGCAAATGACAGTTAAATTATAATCTTTTCATACCTCCCAAAATTACATAGTGCAAAGGAATCATATTGTCACTCATCAGCAGGAAAAGTACGAACCCCGTGAGTTTGTGAGCTCATAAAAATTCGCAAAAATACATTAAAAAAACTGAAACATGTTGTTGTAAGTATGTGTTATTATCATCTGAACACTTAGTAATCATTGCCTGAGTCCTCATATCTGTCATCTGTGCATTGTGCAACTATCTTCAGACTATCTACACTCTATAATTTCCACCTGTGCCATAGTGTTACTGAGATTCTCTGTCAGTACAGGCTTGGAATAACAATAGAAGTGCATTCGTCCTTCAAGGCATCATCGATTTCCGAAATAAAAGTGACTAAGGTCTGGTTTGTCAATGTTGAAGTAAAGGGGGATCAAGAAATTTCCATACAGAACATAAAATTCATGCAAATCCTAGTCGGAGATTCTTCTATTACAGAGTGATTGTCTGACTGATTTTGTCTCCGTACTTGTATTGGATAGTGAAGAGAGTCATGTCATCTGGCATCCCTTTCTTGGCTTGAGGCCTAGGATGTACAATGGTTAGCATGCCTGCCATGTCCAGAGGTTATCACTATAATGATTGGTATGATTGCCGTCCTCTGAATCAACCATATCAAACCTAAGACTGCCCTTTTCACCGAATCTGTGAGCAAAAATTGAAAAATAGCGGTGTCATCATCAATATGGCTGCATTTTGCTGCAGTAGGGAGATTTTCACTGTTCCTATGGAATATATCAGTTCTGTGTTGCCAAAGGTTCAAGACAAAACAGTTAACTGCCTCTTCAGAAATATTAGAAGCTTTGTTACTTGAGGTTTCAAACAGCTCAGTCTACTCAGCACGAAGGGGAAAGCTATCTGCTACTCTATACGGAAGATGTCTCTGAACCCATTCACAGATTTCAAATGCATCCACACCAATCATTCACAATGTCTGATCAGTGTGGCTGCATGTGGATCTTCATATCACATAAAGCTTGTCTGACAATTCAGGTATATGCGGTTCCATCTTGTTTGTTTGCCTGTTCTGCTGATGGAACAGCTGTATGTCTCATCAACCTCAAGTCAATTAGTGCTATGTGGCCACACCTAATCTCATAGGGCATCGAGATGGAGAACATCTACCATTTTGGATTTCTGAGTCTTCCTTGGTTGTCACTTGCTATGTATTTGCATCTGTGATTCATCACGTCTTCAAGTTTTACTTTTTTTGTCATTCTTTATTTTCAGTTACTATACGTCACATTTTATTTTATTTCCAGTCTGTGCTCCTTTAGAAAGTTTAGAGGACAGATTATAGTTGGAGTGCCTTTGTGAGTTCATTTTATGCTCACATGAAATGATTTGTAGGAAGAGAATGATCTTTGCAGAACAGTAAAAACTGCCTGTGGCCATCATTCTTTGTTGATTCAAAATCTTCGCAAGACTGTCCTTAGTTGTTAAAGCAAATGGAGCACACTTAAATCTTTATGCCTTTCTGCAGCCAATCGGGCTCCACTGGCTTTGACTACGATTATGCACTTAAATATTCGAAGAGATCATTAGTCTGAAGCCTTACTAGTCATGATGAATAAACAGTATGATATCCATAAAGATGCCGACAGGAGGTAACAGATGAATGAAAAAAATCTGTGAATGTATTCAGAAACATATTCAGTGGAGCAGCAGATAGCTTTCCCAATCCTGCTGTGTAGATTGAGCTGTTTGGCAACTTAAATAACAAGGGCAGGCTTCAGAATTTCTGAAGAGGTAATTAACTACGTTGTCGCGAACCTTTGGTAACACAGAACTGATATATTTCATAGGATCTAGTTGTGAGAATCACTGCAGGAACAGAAGTGGCTGATCACAAATGCAACCATATTGGAGCTTATTCTATTCTTTTTTTCATTTGCTCGCAGATTCGAAGAAAACGGCAGTCATGGGTTCGATGTGGTTGGTTCAGAGGAAGCTGAAGTCATGAAAATGTAAATGCACATGTGGCTGACAAGGCCAGTGGTACACTGGGACTTCAGAGAATTCCTTTCAAGACAATAATATAGTAATACTAATATAGTATGATTTTATATAGTGCTCATTCCAGATATATCTGCTCACCATCGCTCACCATACTGACCGGCAATCATACCAATCACTGGCAATCAGTATAGTGATAACCTCTGGGCATTTTGAACCCACATCCTCAAGTGTACAAGGCAGGCATGCTAACCATTGTACCACGGAGTCACATCATAGGCCTCCAGCCAAAAGAAAGGAATGCCAGATGACATGACTCTCTCAACTATCCAATACAAATATGGAGACAAAATCAGTCAGACAATCGCTCTGTAATAGCACCTCAGACAAAAGTCCATGGCAACCACACCATGGCCTAGGATTTGCATGATTTTTATGTTCTGTATGGAAATTTCTTGACCCCCCTTTACTTCAACATTGACAAATCAGACCTTAATCCCTTTGATTTGGGATATTGATGATGCCTTGAAGGATGAATGCACTTCTATTCATTATTCGAAGCCTGCACTCTCAGTGACACTATGGCACAGGTGGAAATTATCGAGTGTAGACAGTCTGAAGACAGTTGCACAGATGACAGAAATGAGGACTCTGACGATGATTACTAAGTGTTCAGTTGAAAATAACACATACTTACGACAACATGTTTCACTTTATTTTATGAATTTTTCGCATTTTTATGAGCTCACAAACTCACGGGGTTCGTACTTTTCCTGCTGATGAATGACAATATGACTCCTTTGCACTATATAATTTTGAGAGGTATGAAAAGATTATAATTTAACTGTCATTTGCTCACTTTTACAGATTCTGCATGTGTGTGTTAGGGTTCGGCCCTAATATATTGTATTTTAGCTATTTTTCTCATTCATTTTCTTATTCTGCCCCCTGGTGGTGGTCATAGACAATTCTAATAGTGACCATTGAATTTCTTGGCCCCAAAAACATATATTTTGACCCAAAGATTATCATCCTAGACCAAATAGAAGCCGAGATATAACAAAATTTTGATCATCGGCGGCCATTTTGAAAATGGCCGCCTTGTGGAGTTAGCCCGCACTTTCTGGAGGGGCGCCCCGGCCAAAATTTTTTGTTTTGACCTCATAAACTTGGATCAACATTCAAAAATTGCTCCCACTCAAGTGGTCACGGGATCTATGGTGGGGTCCTCTACTATACTGAATCACAAGTTACTCAATGACAAATTGACATCTCATTTCAATGTAATGAAAAGGGCCTGTTGTGAGGTCATTGATGGCCACAAACAGCTGAATATAAGTAATGCACCCATAATTCTTCGAATTTAACAATCATCACCTGCCCTTTGTTCTTAATTAGCATCAATGTCTTAATATTTTCTTTTGTATATCAGTGACTATGAGCCTCATTTTTAAACTGAACATTATCTCTGATTTATAAAGTAACATTCATGGCAACAGGATATCATGGCATGGATAATTTTCCTTGGACAATAAATTCTTTAATTTAAAGTACAGGCCCTTGTCAGCTTCTTTTTTGGTAAAACTTGAGATTTGTTTATTTCTATCTAAAATATGAGGCTCTTCTAAACTGTTGTCATGGTTACCATGGTGAGGAACTGGAAGAATCTCAACATTTAAAAAAAAGAAAAATAGAACTGAATATCATAAATAAGTGACAGAAAAGTTTGAGAATTATCTTATCTTAGGCAACCCAGTATACATCACATTTGTCAATTAAACTATATCTGGTTGTTATGGATATAACCTGGTTACCATGGCTACCAATGAATTGTACATCTATTGAAACAGTAGACATACTGTTGTAGCATATTTTTACACAAATTGTTGATGAAATTGATTAGAATCTGCCAGTATGATGTTTGTAAATTTTAGTTTATGCAAAATAAATCCTTGTATTTGTCTCAAGTGCATTCAGTCTGGTTACCAAGGCAACCAATATTTTTTGAAAATCATAAATTCTGGAAGCTGATATATATCTAGAAAATAAAATAAACAGTCATTGCAACCAAAATAATGATGGTGACCTACAGACAATAACTTGTCATCTTTTTACTTTGACGTCAATGTAATAACACATTTCTTACCTTTGAGCCTCACTTTCAAGATCACCTGGATCTCTAATTGATGAGGTCATGTGATCACATATACCCCTTTTTTATCCAAGAATATTTTTTCATGCAAAACAGACAGTTTCTTATACAAATTTAAGGTGAAATTTGGAGATTTTTACCAAAATACCACAACATATAAAAACGGTTGCCATGGCAACCACAGACAAGAAGCAGGAAGATACAATTCCAACTTTAGGCCAAAAAAATATTTCAGTAACTTAAATAAATGCAAAACTTTAAAAATATTTCAACCCCAGGTGTGATAAAATAGTACATTGGTGATAACAAAGTTGCCCAATTAGTCAATTTAGACGTTACTGAGCAGACATGACTTTGAAGTTTTGCTTCTTACCTGGTTTCCATGGCCACCAATGTAATGTGTATATGTATAGAAACAGTACACATACTGGTTCCACTAATGACTCCAATGATTGTTGAAATTGATGGTAACTTGGGCAATGAGAGGTCCGTAAAGTTCAGCTGAGATTAAAAAACCTTGAATTTTGACCTTTGGTCGCATTTGTTACCATGACAACGACCCTGGATGTCAAAGGTCACTTGACCAAAAAAATCCGATTTTGTGCATTTATTAATCCTGATACTTAAATTCTGGTTCTGGGCCATGGTTTTAATAAAATATGTAAATTCTTAAATTTTTAGAAAAACTGACCTTGGTTGCTATGGTAACAAATTCCTGTTTTGGTTGCCATCGGAAAAATTGGCATCCAGCAAAAAATGTTACTACAACTCCTCAGGTTTCCAAAAAGTACAAGATTGTTAGGCTTTTCAAAAAATACCGCTAAATGACATAAGGCCATGTACTACTGGAACGCATTGGATAATAACGTAAGCATCCCAGGACTTAATTTCTTGTACATTTCTTATTGTTGTCCCCAACAGAGTGACTCCAACCATTGCATCTTTGTGTTACCAATTGCATCAATTGCACATGTCCAATTATACTGAAAGTCTTGAACATTTCTGGGCAAGGAGACCTGGTTAGCCTCTCCTTTACCTAAAATAAACATTTTATCTAAAATTACCAAAAACATTTAAGATTTCCATTATTTATTTAGGTATATATCCTACAAAATTAAAAATATTAATGTGCAGTTCAACTTTGTGTTGCCAGCCAGGGACTAATTTTGCTGAAACAATTTCAATTTGGGTTTAATTTTGTTTATATTAAGGGGGCGATTCAAAAATGACATAACGCAAAAATAGATCATTTTTGACACCCCCCTCCCCTGTAACAGTCCATACCCCCCTCCCTGTTACATAACAGGGCCTATACCCCCCCCCCCCGGCTCCCCTCCTTAAAATCTCGGAATTCACGCACGTGCCTTGTGTTCCACAATATTTTACAGAATTCAAAGATCCAGATTTCACACCAGTTCAAATTTCATGTCTTTTAATAACTCATGCTCCAAAAATTCAACAAACAACAAGAACACAATTTTTGTACGCCAACCATCATTGCTATGATAAAAAAATAGTATGTATGAAAAAATTTTATTGTGTTATGCAACATCTAGTCTTACAACCCCCCTCCCCCCAGTAACACAGCATAACACTATCTCATACCCCCTCCCCCCCTCTCCGGCGTTACGTAATTTAAGTCAATTTTGCAATTTTGTAACAATTAAATCTTATATATCACCCTCAGAGACCCCCACAGGTATGACACTGAATGTGGTCCACAGGTCCATCATTCCACCGTCAGCATGCATATGTGAAAAGCCAAGCTATACAAGGTATCATGATTACATAGCTTAATCTGACTGTCTGAGTCATGCCAAAGGACCCTTCTAGCTATTTGGAAGCATTCTGAATCAAACATTGTTGTGTAGAGACAAGGGAGTAAAAAAAATGCATTTAAATGGAATCGCTCCAATACACCAAAATATGATAAACAAGTTTGACGCTTCAAGTGCAAGAATAGGCAGGCCAAAAATTATAAATACCAGCTGTATTAATTCCGGAATTGTCATTTCTACACAACGCAACTCAAAAACAGCAGGTTTCGCAAATATTTTAACAAGAAAAGCCAAGGTACTCTGACATAGATGCCCAGGAAGTTTAACTTTTGTGGCATTTTAGGTATTTTAGTTGGATATAAGTCTGAGCAGCTCCAAAATTTCATCAAAGAATAATCTGTCATGTTTAGGTGATGAAAAATAAACATGATAAATCAACTTTTTCAGCTCCTGGACTCAAAATAATAGAAATTTTATTAAATAAACTGACATACCTCGGGTACCTCAAATCTGCCAAGTTTGGAGCCATTCTGTTAGGGATTAAGATAAAAAAACTCACACAAAATGAAGTCCTGGGATACTTACATTAATATCCAAAGCCTTTCAGAGCTTCTATATTGTCTTAATGTAGAGTTATAGTAAAATCAAAATTAGAATCTGCAGGGGGGCCCAAACTTATGCACATGTAAATTCAGACAAAAAGACCCATATTTTTTTACGTTTTTATATTTCCATTGCTCTTTCTGGCTAAAATTGAGTGCATGGGTATCCTTCACTCACGCAATTTATGTTGGAATGATTCTGCAAATGGTTTGTCTGAAATTTGAAAAAATGTGACCCCTCTCAAAGGGTGCCCATACTTTCGCACCCCACTGTAATTTCCAGTTCATGAATATATAATACTAGATATACCCATTGAGGGACATTTTTAGGGGGAATGGAGTGCTGGCCCCCCGCCCGACCCCCCATTATATGTGAAAATGAAGAGGTAGATTCCCAGTGATGGCACTGGAAAGATTGACCGGGCAATGATAAAAATCTGCAATTTACCTGAAAGCATGTACTTTGATTGAAATGGTAGAGAAATACGTGAGCAGGGAAAATATGTGAATGGAGTTGAGGAAGTATATTGGTAAGTGATATTTTGGCACATTGCCAAATCCTACACAGCAGGTGTGTGAATGTTTTTGGCCGAAAAATGGAGCAGTGGCGCCAGTCCCTGGCGATGTGATAAGCGGAACTACTGAGCAGATTCATGCGCCCCTGGTGGCAGAGGACAGTTGCCGTAGAAAAACGTAAATAAGACAGCAGTGGAACTGCTTTCTGGTGTTACCAGAAGGCAGGATAGATCAATAAGGATAGGTGGATAGTTTAGGTGAGTGGCATCGCTATGGGACGAGTTTTTAGCTGTTGAAGGTGCGAGCATGCCACTCATGATTTTTGTATCTTATACCCGGCAGGGATGTACATTGAATGTCTAAATCACTTACACTGTATAGAATGTTAACAGTCTGACAGTGTAAGTGATTTATACATTCAATTATTGGATTTTACCTGGATGACTAATCTTCAAAATCTTGTATATGTACATGTATATAATATATATAGTTTAACATAATATATGTCTGTATAGTATGTATACTTGCACCTTTTCTTATTCACACTAGCCCACATGAGCTTCTGACAGGGGGAGACCATTTAATGTCCAAGGGGCTTAGAGCTTCATTGATATAAATAATTTCTTGCTCAGTTTTGGTGAAATAATTAAATTCTTTCGGGACAATCTTGAAACAAAAATAATTTCTTGTTGGATATTGAATGGTCGCCCCCAAGTGATTGTATCAATGTCAGTAGTGTTAGACTTGTAAGAGTGGCTTGAAGAGCATAATTATTATTTTATCAACATATATACATCCAATGACTTATTTGGACAGACACAAAACCGTCTATATATGTAAAATTGTAAAAATACTTGAGATGGCCCTGGGAGGGGGGAAGTCTATGAGATGTAAGTCTTAGTCAAAAATTTCTTGTGGTAAGATGGTGTAGACTGCTGGAGTTTTGTAATTTTCCAAAGATCTACCCGATTTCTGAACATCTGTACATTGTTTTTATGCAGGAAGTTGATTTTAAAATTCTGGTCATTCGTCATGTGTCGGAAAGAAGCCTCTTATTAAACCACAGTTTCTGAGTGAGCAGCTTCAGGTGCAGTAGCCATGGAATATGCTGGAGGGGGCTCTAGAGGCGGGACAAACACTTCACAATTTTCCATTACATCCCGATACGATGGAGGGGGCGGTGGAGCTGACGGATTGGGATTGCCATTGGGGCTAGGTTGGGTGTCATTTTCTGTATCATCTATGGGAGTGTCAATGATATATGACCTAGTCTGTTGATTAGCTGGCGTATAAGCGTAAGTCGACGTTGTTGGATTGGATCGTTGATTAATGTGTTGTTGTTCTTCATTGTTTTCATTGTTAGCCCAACGTCCCTTTTTCTTGTGATTAGGACACATACAGTAACATACTAAAGCTACGAAGAATGGCACACCAAGTAGCAGCCAGAACAACCTCTCTTTCATTTCATCTTTATCTTTCAAACTATATTCACAATCTCTTTCATCTTTCCCTGAAGAGCAGTCGCTGGTCCCATCACACTCAATGCTTCTGAAATAACAATTTCCGTCACAACTAATTGGTTGGTAGGACGGGCAGCTATCCTCTGGGCAGCGTTTATATGATGAGATACATCTCCCATTATTGCAACGTTTTTCGTGGTTTGAACAAGGGTCTGAACCATCACGACAGGCTGTGTACAGTCTGGTGCACGATCCGTCAGCACAACTCTTTTCAAAGAGGGTACATTCTTCACCTGGACAGCTCGTAATCACTTTATCAACACACAGCAAAGTTCCTTCACAACGCTGTTCACCAGCTCTACAGCCATTCTCCGGACATTGCTCCCTGTAATTATAAGTAGCAGGACATCTGCCATCTTTGCATCTACCCCTAGGACAGGGAGCAAGGGTAGTAGGTATATCAGTGGGAGCAACTGTAGTCGTTGGTCGTTGGCACAATTCTGGAAGTTCATCCTGTCCCTGAGGACAATCACGAATGGCATTACACTTGTTCTCAACAGGGATACAAATAGCATCATCTCCCTCACCGCATCCAAATCCTTTCACTGACTTTCCATCTACTCTAAATGAACAGCTGCTATACCTACTTGTCGACTTGAACACTCCATGGGTCATTGTAAAGTCACCATCTTCTACTGGTCTGGTTAGTTTAATGTAAAATCCATCAGTTGATGTTAATTTCAAAGGAGAGTTGATTTCGGAAGACGTATGTATCACAGGTGATGAAGATGTTACTCCTTTACGGATTTCTAGTTTAGAATCAACTCCTGACAGTTTCTCTACATTTACATAAATTCTCAGGTTACTATCAGGAATTGGTTTCAACTGCCAAACACAATACAGCCGATAGTGTTGTTGGTCTAACGGAGGCTTCATGTAATCCAAAGTGATTTTTCCTCCTTCCATAACACCTCCGATTGGTGGACAAAATGTCAACGGTTTCTCAAATTTCCATGGGTCATCATCTGCCCAAAATGTGCTATTAAATCCCACATACTGGTCAGTTTCTACTGAACTTGATTGAAACTCAATAAACATTTGTTTTCCTTCGTACAAAACAACAGGACGTACCCAAGCACCACTTATGTATCTGGCAGCTGAGAGAGGAACTTTGGTGCCATTTGCTTCAAGCCCATAGATGAGCAACTGGCTTGTAGGTGGTAAGTCTAAATCTGTAAACAAGAGTTTTAAATATTTCTTGTCCACTTCTTTCTTCAGTATGTACTGCATTGGCTTGCAACATTTTGGGAAGTCTGGTGAAGTAATTTCATGTGGCAGTGAGTCAGTCACCTCAAGCACTGTATTTGGCTGAGCAGAATCAATAACATCAAGCAGAAACAGAAACACAGGAATGTAACAGAAAATGTTAATGTTCTGGAATATAACAGCTGCTTCCATGTCCAGCATATGCCAAGTTAACTCCTACATCCCTTTTCGGCTTAAAAGTTTAGCCAAATGCTCAATAACATCATTGTGTGTCAGTCCATCTCGTGCTTAAGCTTCTGATTATGAAAGTAGGTCATTCCACTGTGTGGCAGCACTTGCAGTAGAAGCAGCAACTGTCAGCAACAGCAGCCAAACATCTCAGCATGCTATGATCTTGAGCAGGCTTCACAGCTCTTGACTCTGGCATGTTTTCATTCAAATAAAAATTATTTTAGTAAAAAGAAAATAATGTGACTCAATACTCAACCAAACCATCAAGCAGTTGTCCGCTTGTGCAACTGAATTCTTTTTCCGTCATAGATCTACAAGAAGCTAAAAGAATTTTCAATCTCTGCCATAGCAATGTTTCATCATGACAGAAAGTTGTGAACACTACTTTTTTTTTTGCCTTTCAGGATCAATTGTTCAGAGGAATTAAATATTTTGGTCCTCTGTTTAAAACTCTTTGTGGATCATTTTATACATAAATCTTCCGTCCACAGATATTATGAGATATAGTACAAACAAGAGGGCGTTAGATTGCATAGCCCAGTTCTCCCCACATTGTGTCATTGTCACTGCTGTTCTGTGTACTCTGACACCATAACCTCTGACTGAAGTAGAGCATCTACAGCTGATCTGTGTCTGTTGGGCTTTGCATCGCTTGGCTAGCTGCTGCTGATGCTGCTGCACTAGTCATCAGTGCTGCCACACTGTGAGATGACCTAGTTTCATATATCACCATTCTAAATCTCAGCACAACATGGGCAGCAATGACAGCTAATGATGTTGACAGAATTGAGCGTTTGGCTGACCATTTAAAGAACGTGGAGGATTTAGGCATTAATTTAATGTACTGGTCATCACATGGATATGGGAGCTGTTGTTAAACCTAAGAATACCAGTATTTGTTTTTGTTATATTCTTGTGTTTCTACAGTTTCTGCTTGATGTTATTGATTGTGCTCAGCTGGGTGAGGTGCTTAAGGTAACTGACTCATTGCCACATGGTTTTACTTCACCAGACTTCCCAAAATGTTGCAAGCCAATGCAGTACATTTTGAAGAAAGAAGTGGACAAGAAATATTTAAAACTCTTGTTTACAGATTTAGACTTGCCACCTTCGAGTCAGTTGTTCATCTACGGGCTTGAAGCAAATGGCACCAAAGTTCCCCTCTCGGCTGCCAGATACATAAGTGGTGCTTGGGTACGTCCTGTTGTTTTGTACGAAGGAAAACAAATGTTTATTGAATTTCAATCAAGTTCAGTAGAAACTGATTGGTACACGGGATTTAATGCCACATTTTGGGCCGATGATGACCCATGGAAGTTTGACAAACCCTTGACATTTTGTCCGCCAATTGGAGGTGCTATTGAAGGAGGAAAAATAACTTTGGATTATATGAAACATTCTTTGGACCGCCAACATTATCGGCTGTATTGTGTTTGGCAGTTGAAACCAATTCCTGACAGTGACTTGAGTATTTATGTCAATATAGAGAAACTGTCGGGGGTTGATTCTAAACTAGAAATCCATAATGGAGTACTATCATCATCACCTGTAATACACTCGTCTTCCGAAATCAACTCTCCCATGAAATTAACTTCAACCGATGGATTTTACATTAAACTAACCAGACCAGTAGATGATGGTGACTTTACAATGACCCATGGAGTGTTCAAGTCAACAAGTAGTTCTGGTAACTGTTCCTTTAAAGTTGATGGAAAGTCCGTGGATGGATTTGAATGCGACGAGGGAGATGATGCTATTTGTATCCCAGTTGAGAACAAGTGTAATGCAATTCGTGATTGTCCTCAAGGACAGGATGAACTGCCAGAATTGTGCCAAAAATCAACGACAACAGTTGCTCCCACTGATATACCTACTACCCTTGCCCCCTGTCCGAGGGGAAGATGCAGAGATGGCAGATGTCCTGGTAATTATAGGGAGCGTTGTCCAGAGGATGGCTGTAGAGCACGTGAAAAGCGTTGTGAAGGAACTTTGTTGTGTGTGGACAAGGTAATGGACAGCTGTCCAGGGGAAAAATGCACTCTTTTTGAAAATAGCTGTGCTGATGGATCTTGTGTCGAACTTTACGAATCTTGTCGTGATGGTTTGGACACTTGTTCAATTAGCGAAAAGCGCTGTAGAAATAAGAGATGTATCCCATCATATAAACGCTGCACTGAAGAGCCCTGTCCTTCCTATAAATCATTTAAATGTGATGGAAAATGTTTTTACGAAAGTAATAAATGTGATGGGACCCGTGACTGCTCTTTTGGAGAGGATGAAAAGGATTGCGGGTTTTTTGTCGGTAAAGAATCAACGACGAAATTACTTTGGATTCTTGTTATTCTTCCAGTTTTCATTGTTTGCTGTTGTTACTTGCTTAAACCAAAGAAAAAGGAAGAGAATCAGAGAAACAGAGCAAGCAATGAAGAACGACAACATATTAATCCAAATGCAAATTCAACTTCATTTAATCTACGGACTAGATCACATGTTAATGGCACTACTGCAGATGACACAGACAAGGGCACCCAACCTGACTCGAATGGCAATCCCAATCCGTCAGCTCCTCCGCCCCCTCCGTCGTATGGGGATGTAATGGAAAATTGTGAAGTGTTTGTCCCGCCTCCTGAGCCCCCTCCACCATATTCCATGGCTACTGCACCTGAAGCTACTGAATCTGAACCTGTAGTCTAATAGGAGGCTCGAGTCCCAGATGTCAGGAGTCTGTCTTGCTTGTGACATAGATTCTTCTGTCACACATGAACATGACATCATTGGCGTATTTCGCAGGGGGTCAGAGGGGCTGCAGCCCCCCTGGCATCGGGGCAAATACATATATCAGGGCAAATCCTGACCAATCAGGGCAGATCCACTGCCCTGGTCACATCCGTGCCATGTTAAAATTTCAGGGCAAAATAGCGACAGCCCCCCCCCCCCCGCGAAACGCCTGTCCTGTACGCCTATGCATCACATTGATTAGTGGGAAAATATAACATCCGACTAAACATCCTTTCAATATATTTACAATTTGTGAATGATCGACGACAAAGAAAATGGCTGACATTTGACCTGATTTGGTTGTCTTGGCAGTGTCAGTAATTCCTAATCCGCACATGCATGCTTTGCCCAAGGATTGAGTGCTTGGGTGCAGAAATCTCATGGTGCTAAATTGCCAGTGACAAAGTCAATTGTGTGTCCACATCAAGAAACAATTTGCTATGTATGAAATTAAACTGTATTAATTTTCTGTAAATCTATAAAATTGATCTTGTCAAATAGTCCAGTTGCCAAAACATGGACCTTGCAAGTGTGAGAAGTGTAAGGTTTTATGATGGATTCATCATCATATAGGTATATAGAAAAAATTTAGCCTGGTTGCCACTCCGGCAACTTTGGGCAACACCGGTAATTAGCATAAATCCAAAATGGCCGCCGTACGCCCAACCGCAACGACAACTTTTTTAATAATTGTCCTAGAATCAGATGCAATACCACTTTTTCAGATAATTTTGACCCAAGAAGCATGAATCTGGCATCAAAATTTCATTACCTGGTCATTTTGCATATAAAATATCAAGATTACATCAATTCAACACAAATTTCCATCAACCAAAAATCAACGTCCCTATCATTTTCCAATTTTTACTGATTTCCAACAAACTTTTCTAACATAATCCAATTTTCATTCATTTACAATGTAATGAATTAAATTCTACAGTATTAAATGTTTAACAGAACAATGGACATTTCAATGAGAGATGTCATAGTATTTGTATATAATCAAATTCAACGACAGTTTAAGTCTGTGCTTGACCAAACTACTCCCACTTGTCATCAGACAACCACTTATGGTGTTCTCTTGCATTAGTGTTTTCTGCCAGAAACCCATCTCAATTTTCATCGTTTTCTTTGTTAAATTCTGGAATTTTGAAAGGACTGATACAACTAGTACTATTTTCACAAGCAAAGTAAATAGTACAAGAGAATTTGTTGCGGTGGGAGCTTCAAGTGGAGGTCTTGCATGCTTTGCCTTATGCCCCATTCTCACGGGAGATGACGGTAAGCTTTTTATCGACGGCGGCGCAGAGCCAGACGAATTCTTGCAAGATTTTCAGTTAGGACGGCGCGAAGGGCAATTATGTAATCAATTAAGGCTAATCGATAACCATGCAACGAAAGCCACGGCGGGGTTCTTTTTGTTCCCTGCGGGGAAGAAAAGTTGTACGCCGTCATCAAAAGTTCGCCGGGGGGAAAGAAATTTCCTCCTCCTGCGGGATACTTTGATATCGCCCCGTGATATAAAAAGTACCCCGCAGGGAACCTATAACTGCCCCTCAGTGAACCTATTTCACCGCGGCGGACTATATTTTCACAACGCCGGGATTGCTTTTACGACTGCGGGAATGGTTTTGTTCTCCACGGGGATGTCTGTAGGCCCGAGGGCACATCGCCGGGAATGAAAAGCATGACGCCGTTGTCAAGGGCACCGCGGCGGAGGAGGGCGCTGCGAAAGCCAATAAAAAGGGCCGCAGAGGGCCACCTTGCTTCACTTGCTGCTTGACCTTTGAAGGGGACACTCCTGGATGCTGGACAGACATGATGGCTGATGAAGATGCTGGGGAAGACCTTGACGTTGCTGTTGTTGCTGCTGTTGCTGGTGCTTATTATCTAAGAAGAATACGGAGGAGGAGGAGGATGAAGAGATGGTGGATTCGGAATTGGCTGCTGCAGAGGGAACAACATGGCCATTTCTACCAGCTGCTGCCTGAATTGGCCAACAATGATGTCTCTGGCTACTACAACTTCTGCAGAATGCCTCCTGACATTTTTGCTGAAATCCTGGCTGCTGTGGCTCCTGCAATTACAAAACAAGACACCAACATGAGGAGGGCTCTGGAACCTGGATTGAAGTTGGTTTCAGAGTGGCTCCCAACACCATCTGCAATTTTATCCCCAGTGTCTGCATTGCCATCATGCGAGCTTACGAACATCTGCTGGCCCTGCCAATGGATCCAGCATCCTGGAAGGAAGTTGCCAAGGGCTTCGAGAAGAGGTGGAACATGCCCCATTGCATCGGAGCACTGGATGGGAAGCATATTGGCATCAGATGTCCTCGGAAAGCTGGGTCAATCTACTTCAACTACAAGGGCTTCCATTCCATTGTGCTTATGGCTTTGGTGGATTCTGACTACAAGTTCCTGTACGTGCAGGCTGGATGCCAAGGAAGCTCATCGGATGGAGGAGTCTTCCTGGACACAAGGCTGAGGGACCTGCTGGAAGAAGAACGACTTGGGCTACCCCCTGCTGAACCTCTACCTGGCACAGTTGGGAATCCTTTTCCATACTTCATCGTTGGAGATGAGGCCTTCCCCCTGAAGAGCTGGTTGCTGAAGCCTGTTCCAAGAAGAAACCTTGACATCCCCTCCAGAGTCTACAACTACAGAATTTCAAGAGCCAGGAGAGTGGTGGAGAATGCCTTCGGTATCCTGTCCCACAGGTTCAGATGCTTCCTAACTACGATGCCCCAGAAACCCGGCAGAGTGGCAGCCATCACTCTGGCAGCCTGCACTCTACACAATCTTCTGCGAGACAGAATAGGAATTCATCGAGCCATGGACAACGACGTAATGGACAGAGAAGATCCTGCAACCCATGAAGTCACTGAAGGACTGTGGAGAGGAGACCCCTTGCATGACCTTGGATTCGCTCCAGCATATGGAAATGCCACAAGACAAGCCAAACAGTACCGAGACTACCTACGAGACTACGTGAACAGCCCAGCAGGAAGTGTCCCCTGGCAGATGGAAAGAATTTTAAGATGAAGCAGAGCAGCAGCAGCAGCAGCAACAGCAATTCAATGCCCCCCTTAAAAAACCACAAATTAACCCAGCCCTTGTAAGGGCTTACCACTTCCTCCAGAAAGAGCAGGCCTTGTACACATCTTTATGTTGACAAACCCCCCCCCCCCAAAAAAAAGCCCTCCCTGCAACAACTACATATTTTGTGACGTACATAAAATAGCAAATTTTTAGCTTTGTATCTATCTGTACAACCCATTTAAATCACTTTCACTTCCTCTCTATCTGCCTATCTATCTAGCTATATATCTGGCTATCTATCTAGCTATATATCTGCCTGTCTATCTGTCTATCTATCTGCCTATCTATCTATCTATCTTTTGTTTTCTGCAGTGTATATATGTAACGAGCATTGTGTTCCATCTATCTATCTATCTATCTATCTGTCTATCTGTCTATCTGTCTATCTGTCTATCTGTCTGTCTATCTATCTGTCTATCTATGTGCCTATCTGTCTATCTATCTATCTATCCAAGTGTCATCACTGCAAAATGACGATCACTCGTTTTTCTTTGCTGCAATGTATATGCGACGTCCAAATATTTCTTCTATCTAGCCATCTATCTGCCTATCTATCTGCCTATCTATCTGTCTATCTTTCTGCCTATCTATCTGTCTATCTATCTGCCTATCTATCTGTCTATCTATCTATCTATCTATCCAAGTGTCATCACTGCAAAATGACGATCACTCGTTTTTCTTTGCTGCAGTGTATATGCGACGTCCAAATATTTTCTTCTATATAGCTATCTATCTGCCTATCTATCTGCCTATCTATCTGCCTATCTATCTGCCTATCTATCTATCTATCTATCTATCTATCTGCCTATCTATCTATCTATCTATCTGACTATCTGACTATCTATCTATCTATCTATCTATCTATCTATCTATCTATCTATCTATCTATCTATCTATCTATCTATCTATCTATCTATCTATCTATCTATATTAATTAAAGTGGTGAATAAACTTTAATTAAGAAAGCAGAAATGCCACCTGTACTGGTTAAGCAGAAAGTGAAAATGGGCCAAAAAAAAAGAAGGGAAATAGCACCTTGCTTTTATGAAGGTGTTTAAAATTTACAAGGGCCAGGACCGGATTTTTTTTTTGGGGGAATTTGTCAACTTTTTTTTTTGGGGCTCTTTTCATTTTTGCTCTTGTTTGTCATCGCAAGAGTTTTTTTAGTCAACATAAGATGTGTACGTGGCCAGCTCTTTTTGGAGGATTTGGTGGCCCTTAAAAGGGCCAGGGGTTTTTTTTTTTTTCTTTTTTCAGACGACTTGAACAGGCATCACTTCCTTGGAGAGGGCAGGTTGACTTGGCTCCACTGGAACGACAATGGAGTTTGCCGCTGGTGGACAACTGTCGGCTGCTGCTGCTGCTGTAGAGACTGCTGCTGCTGCTGTAGAGACTGCTGCTGCTGCTGTAGAGACTGCTGCTGCTGCTGTAGAGACTGCTGCTGTAGTGGTGGCTGCTGCTGCTGTAGAGACTGCTGCTGCTGCTGCTGTAGAGACTGCTGCTGTAGTGGTGGCTGCTGCTGCTGTAGAGACTGCTGCTGCTGTTGTGGCTGATGCTGCTGTAGAGGCTGCTGTTGCTGCTGTAGTGGCTGCTGCTGTAGTGGCTGCTGCTGCTGCCCAAAAGAGGGTCCGGGGAAGCCAAGCTTCTGGGGCTGTCAAGCATCAGCTGGCTGAAGCTTAAAGATGACTGCTGCAGGGCTGGAGTCTGGCTTCGAATTGGCTGCAGGGAGTGGAACTGGCTGCTGCTGCTTGGCTGGGACTGCAACTGCTGGCGTGGAGGCTGGGACTGCGAAAGAAGACTTGTCGAAGGCTGCTGGGGCTGCTGGGGCTGCTGCTGAGTTGTTGGAGGCTGCTGCAAGTCCTCGTTGACAAAGGATGGAGCTGGACCAGGAGGAGGGATGTATTGGTGCTGCTGCTGCCCTAGGATCATCTCCACATTCTCTTGCTGCATCATCAGGATTTTATCTTGGACGGCCGCCTGTACAAAGTAGTGGTCCGTCTGGCTCAAGGAGTGCAGGAGGCGAAGTCTCAGGGCACGGTTCATGTTCTTCCCAGATGTGAAGATACTCCTGCACATGTTCTGCAACTGGTGTACTTCTGGATCCAGCCTGTGAGCAGTTTGTGGGCACATGTCACAGAATGGTCCTGCCGGCTGAGGTGGTGCTGGTTTCCTGGGCCTGTCCGAAGTGTAGTGACCAGCAATTGAAGTCAGGGCAGAGGCCATCTCCTGGTCTGTGTCCTTCCTCTTCTTGGATGGCTTTCGTCCTGGGAAGACCTGGGACTGCTGCTGGGATGGCTGGAGGGACTGCTGGGACATCTCGATGGAGGACTGCTGCTGGCTGGCTGGGAGGCTGTCATCAAGATCGGGCATAGGATTGTAGTCCATGGGGGCATCAGAATCGGACGACAGGCGGTTACTTCCTCCTGGTCCAGTGAAGCTGGAGACTTCCACGGCACCCTTCGGAATGATGGAGGGCCTCAGGAATTCACACTTCGCAAGGATGTACTTGTCTCGGTCGGACAGCTTCTTTCTGCCAGCTCCAGAAGCTTGAGGTCTGATGCACTTTGAGAAGGTAGTCCTGATGTTGCTCCTCCATTTGGTGACTTTAGCTGCTGTGATTTCTTTCCCCACTAGCAATGTAAGTTCTGCTGCTTTCTCTGCATCCAGTCTGTCCTTCTGTCCACTCTTGAAGGTGGTGGAGCCCTTGGAGTACAGCTGCTTGTTATCCCGGTACCACTCGATCAGCTCATCCTCCTGCTCTTCTGTGATGCCCAGTAGGTCCCTGGAGTTTTTCTTTCTGTAGCCCTTCTTCGCCTTGTGGACAAACTGGCCATCGGAGTCCTGGATCAGCTCAACCTCAGATCCAGTGTTGTCAGAATCTTCCTTTGGCTGGTTCTTCCCCTTGCTGCCCTAGGACTTGGCAGCCTTCTTCTTGGGAGTATCTTCCTCTGTGGTGGCATCGTAGTCGGAGTCCAGGGTCTGCTGGTGGATGATTGCAGCTGTCAGAACTGGTACACAGTCATCATCTTCATCATCAGCAGGAGTATCATCTGCAGGTGGAGGTGGAGGCTGGACTGCAGTCTTGGCTCGGGTCTGGGCTGGAGTGACAGGCTTGACTGGAGGCTTGACTGGAGACTTGGCTGGAGGCTTGACTGGAGACTTGGCTGGAGACTTGGAGGTGGCGTGACGCTTGGCTGAAGGAGACTTGCCAGGAGTGCGAGGCCTTCCCCTTGGAGCAGTCTTGGTGGGAGTCTTGAACAAAGCAGCATCAGCCGACTGGGTGCGCTTGGTCGGAGACTTGACAGAAGCAGCAGCATCAGCAGCATCAGCAGGCCTGCCACGCTTGGTTGGAGACTTGACATCAGCATCAGCAGACTTGGGACACTTCTTCTTGGCTGCAGCAGCAGTGGCAGGCCTGCCACGCTTGGTTGGAGACTTGACAGCAGCAGCAAGCTTGGCCAGGACTTGATCTTCAGCTTCTTCATCATCATCTTCATCCTCCTCATCAGGTTGTTGCAGCACTTTGGGTGGTGGGGCGCCCTCGAAGATGGTCTTACTGGTCACTGTTGATGTAGCAGTGGTCACTGCCACGATGCTGTCCTGCAAGCTGAACATGCTTGGAGACAATGTAACAGCTGTGTAGTCTATGAAAGGAGCTGGTGAACCAACTGGAGTTGATGATGGAGTGGTCAGTGGAGTGGTGGCTGGAATGTTGCCCTTGGTTGGTGCCCTCAAGGTCTTCTTCCCTCTTCCTCTGGGTCCCATCTTGAAGCAGGATCAATCAGAAATGAAGCAGGATGAATCAGCAATGAAGCAGGATCAATCAGCAATGAAGCAGGGATTCAGCAATGAAGCAGAAATTCAGTAGGCTGTGAAGCAGAGTGTCATGGAGTATAGATGCGTTCGTCTTGAAGTTCAGAGTGGTTATGGTGCTCTAGTGGCTGCTCTTCTATTTATATGCGAGGCACGCGCCAGTGCGTCTCCATGGCTGGACCCCCCTTTCCCGCCGTGGCACGAAAGGTCGACGCCGTGATGCTTTCAGTACCCCGCGGACAAAGGATTTTGCTAAAAATAGCCCCTCTGGCGCCACTCTGTCTGCTCCAGGAGGCCGTCGAACAATTTATCTGGTCTGCTCCCCCGTGGATTTTAATAAAATTTGTACTGGTTGAAACTTTTTTTCTGCTCCGTGGCGATTTGAAGTGACGGTAAGAAGCAGGATTCTCGACGGCGCGCAACCAAAAGATGTCCGGCGGGAAGCTAAAATGCCCCTGCGCGATACGTAAAAAGAGGAAATATTTTTCCGTCTCTCCTGAAAATACTTCGCCGCCGATTCAAAAAGTTCTCCGGGAGCTGCCGTGAGAATGGAGCATTAGGCTTTACAGCTACAACATTTAGAACGCATGCATAAGATCATTTGAGGCTGGAGGCTGACTGACTGTTTCTTGCATTGGCCTGTCATCTTTTATCACACATACATATTCTGTGATATCCAGGTCTGGAGGAAGCAACTGATCAGCTTCTGTCATGTATACTGGTCTTCAGATGGGCACGCTTGATGTTGCAGTGCAGGAATAGGTTCTCTTCCATTGCTGGAAGAGACTTCAGCTTCAGGAGCCTTCCGGCTTTCTCTGTGTACAGATGGCATCTCACCTCACTCATAGACATTCTCTTAGGCTGTCCATATAGTGCACAAATGCATTTGTGTCCGTCTGTTTCAGTTCTTCTGTTGTCACACCTTTCTCTCACTAGATAGTGTCATCACCAAAGAAATCTCCAGAACCCACTTGCAAGGTTCACTATGGGACACATAGGAGTGGCAACTGGACTAAAACAGGTTGTGATATTTATGATATTATTATAATTTCATCTGTTTAGTTATTGGACGCATGCATGTATACATCAAACTTATGTTCTGGTCTCAATGTACTAAAACACTTAATTCAATGGATTCAACAAACCTGTAAACTAAAGATCCCCAAAAAGGTGACGGTGAAACCAAGAAATGGATAACTTTAGGCATATATTTTAAGCTAATTTTAGCCTATGCCTGATGTTTATCCATATGGACTTACCAGTTGGTTAAGCAGCAGTACCAGTGTGTCCCAACATGTGGCATATGCAATGCCTTCCGAAGGTTAAATACATATTTAATTCTTTAGATATATGTTATACAGACATGTCAAGTTTTGAAGATGCCTAATTGCCTTTTGTATGCTGTTGTTTTACAAATGTTACTTGTAATTATTCTAGTGCTGCATTTTGCAAAAGTATTGACTGTTGATAAATAGCAAACTTAGTGAGACCTTCAATGATTGATGAGGTTGATTTACTGACGATTAATATTTATAATGTAGTGCAGTTTAGTGGGATGAGTATAAATGTAATAGCAAGCGTGAGCCCCGTTATGAAGCACCTTGGTGTTTCAGTCCGAAGCTGACTCAAAAGTCACTGGTTCCAATCCTGCACGCGGTTGCAGGTGAATTGATATGAGATTGATGACTGAAGTGTGATAAAATCTCGGTAGGACCACATGGGAGTTATAGACCACATAATTTACACTCTTGCTCATAAATATGGAATACTTTTTTGGAAAAAAAGTGTCAAATTAAAGTAAATTTCGGAGTGTGAATGCAAGCAAGGTCCATTGTAAAAGTCAAGTCATCTTCTCTAATAACCTTTTGAAAGCCTCAACTACATTTTTTGCAAGATTTTTAAATTTTGGTTGAATGCACCTCCAGGACCTCCCCCTAAAAAACCCCCTGAATTTCCATATTTCGAGCTGCTGTAACTTTTCCTGGGTCTAACGCTGCAGCATGCGTTTTACACAAGAGCATGTTCTTCCCTTTAGCGGTCATTGGAAGTAGTTACCATTGAGTCAGACCATCATGTGCTCCAGCAGAAGTTGCTTAAGTTATCAATTTCAATGGAGAGTGTTGAAGTGAGTGAGTGAGTGAGTGAGTTTGTGTTTTACGCCCCATCACCACAGGTGTGGGCTATTTAGAGGCAAGAGAATGTTGAAGTATTCCATATTTATGAGCAGCTGTGTATTATAATATTATACAGTGCTGTGAAGTGCGTTGGGTGCTCAGAAGCCAGTACAATCTGTAGTTTAATGAGATTTAAACTTAAATGTCTTGATTAAGGCCTTAGAATAGACCCACTTATATGTTTTTATATGTCTGATTTATTCTGTACAGTTTTACAAGAATAAAAGTGTTTTCTGTTTTCACTTCTTGTGACATTGTTCTTCTTAATAAATTAAATTAGCACCAGTTAATTATTTTAACATCTATGTGCAGTTTGTAGATTGTCGGATGTTGACCGACAGTCAAATTGATATAGGCCTACTTAATTTACAGACTGATCACTATAATTTTAGTTCTGAAACAAATGCAGGAACAAATGTTCATTATGAAAGTTAAAGTAATTTTATACTGAAGACGGTTGTTGACACATAAATACACCACTGCTTTTCAAGCTTGGCGTTGGTTTACAGGTATTAGAACAGTCCAAACTTGTGAGGCCTATCATAAAATCGAGTCCTGAGAATGAGGGTTGTATTAATGGGAAACTGAAAAATCCTGGACACCTTCGAATAAATAATATTATACACATATCTGCATTGTATATTGCAATGTTGTGTACAGCTACATTAGAATAATTTAAAGGAGTCCAAAAGTTTCTTGAAAAAGACCTCTATGATTCGTGATAATATACCATGATATAATGGACCAATCGCTTTCTAAACCGTCAAGAGTGAAGAGCTTCTTATTGCATCTCCCTTTGCTGGCTGCTGAGGCTGCTGCTGAAGCTGCTGATGATGCTGCTTCAGTCACCAGTGCTGTCACACGGTGGGATGACCTAGTTTCATAATTACTGTGCTAAACATCTCAGCCCAACATGGAGAGTAATCGTGCTGAACATTTGGAGCTCAGATAATATGACACCATAAGGATTTTAGAGCAATCTGGGCTTAAGCATTGCATTCGTCTGACATGGAAGAGACTGTTACATTGAAGAATAGCAACCTCTTCTGTTACGTTCTTGTGTTTCTGTTCCTGATTGATGTTATTGATTCTGCTCAGCCAAATACAGTGCTGGCGGTGACTGACTCACTGCCTCATGAAATTACTTCACCAGACTTCCCCAAATGTTGCAAGCCAATGCAGTACATTTTGAAGAAAGAAGTGGACAAGAAATATTTAAAACTCTTGTTCACTGATTTAGACATACCGCCGACAAGCCAATTGCTCATCTATGGGCTTGAAGCAAATGGCACCAAAATTCCTATCTCGGCTGCCAGATATATAAGTGGTTCTTGGGTACGTCCCACTGTTTTGTACGAAGGAAAACAAATGTTAATTGAATTTCAATCAAGTTCTGCAGAAACTGATCGGTACACGGGATTTAATGGAACATTTTGGGCCGATGATGACCCATGGAAGTTTGACAAACCCTTGACATTTTGTCCACCGATCGGAGGTGCTATTGAAGGAGGAAAAATCACTTTGGATTATATGAACCATCCTTTGGACCATCTAAATTATCGGCTGTATTGTGTTTGGCAGTTGAAACCAATTCCTGATAGTGACTTGAGCATTTATATAAATATAGAGAAACTGTCTGGAGTTGATTCAAAAATAGAAGTCCATAACGGAATAACATCTTCATCACCAGTGATACACACAGCTTCTGAAATCAACTCTCCTTTGAAATTAACGTCAACTCATGGATTTTACATTAAACTAACCAGACCAGTAGAAGATGGTGACTTTACAATGACCCATGGAGTGTTCAAGTCAACAAGTAGTTCTGGCAACTGTTCATTTAGAGTAGATGGAAAGTCTGTGGATGGATTTGGATGCGGTGAGGGAGATGATGCTATTTGTATCCCAGTTGAGAACAAGTGTAATGCTATTCGTGATTGTCCTCAAGGACAGGATGAACTTCCAGAATTGTGCAAAAAATCAACGACTACAGTTGCTCCCACTGATATACCTACTACCCTTGCTCCCTGTCCGAGGGGTAGATGCAAAGATGGCAGATGTCCTAGTAATTATAAGGAGCGATGTCCTGAGGATGGCTGTAGCAAGTACGACAAACGCTGTGAAGGAACTTTGTTGTGTGTTGATAAAGTAATGGTGAGCTGTTCAGGTGAAAAATGCACTCCTTTTGAAAAAAGTTGTGTTGATGGATCATGCGTCAAACTTTACGAATCCTGTCGTGATGGTTCTGACCCTTGTTCGAGTGATGAAAAACGTTGTAAAAATGGGCGATGCATCTCAACATATAACCGTTGTGTAGAAGATCCCTGCCCTTCCTATAAGTCATTTAAATGTGATGGAGAATGTTATTACAAAAGTATCAAATGTGACGGGATCCAAATCTGCACTTTTGGAGAAGATGAAAAGGATTGTGGTTTTATTATGGACGAGTCAGTGAAGAAAATACTTTGGATTCTTGTTATTGTTCCAGTCTTTGTTATCTGTCTCTGTTGCTTAGTAAAACCAAAGAAAAAAGGAAGTCAAAGAAATCGTACTAGCAACGAAGAGCGACAACATATTAATCCAAATGCAAATTCAATGACGACTTTTGCTAATACTTCAATTAATCTGCAGATAAGGTCACATGTTAATGAGATAACTGCAGATCAAACAGAAAATGGCAGCCAACCCGAATCGAATGACAATCCAAATCCGTCAGCTCCACCACCCCCTCCATCGTATGGGGATGTAATGGAAAATCGTGAAGTGTTTGTTCCGCCTCCTGAGCCCCCTCCACCATATTCCATGGCTACTGCACCTGAAGCTACTGAATCTGAACCTGTAGTCTAACAGGAGGCTCAAGTCCCATCTCGGGAGTCATCTACTTGAAGTCAGCACGGCTTGTGCCATATTGCCCAAAATCAGAGTCTTTTGTCTCTGGCATATGTTGGTGGCTTTAAATTGAGATATGAAGAATCAACTTCCTGTATATTTCAGCCATTAGAAATGTGGTGGTTCCAGGGGAAGTCCATGAAAGCTGAGCAGAAACCAAAGCTATCTTTCAACTTGTTGAAGATCGAATTGTTTATCTAAGCGGAACCTTTAGCAGGTCGATATCGACTTGCTAAAGTACACCTGATTTGCATGAAAAGGGAGTTGGATTCCTTCAGATACGACAACTACAGAAGTACAGAAAACAGGTAGTCAGTGGGAACATCCTCTCAATGTACTTACTTACAGTGTATATATGCAGGTCCTAGATAGTGAAAAAGCAAAGCAAAGGCTGATCTTTGACCTCATTTGGTTGTCTTGGCAGCATTAGTAATTGTCTAAAACTGCACATATATTTTATGTGGTCATCACTTTGCCAAAAGATTTTCTGTTCGGCTCCAGAAATCTCATGGTGCTAAATTGCCAGTGACAAAGTCAATTGCATATATTATATCAGGAAACAATGTATTAACTGTATTATTTTTCGTATATTTATACAATTGAATTGAATTGATCTAGTCAAACAGGTTGTGATCTATATTAGATATACATGTATTTGATAAATTAATATTAGCATAGAGCTATAAGGGGAAGAGGGCACACTTTGCAGCATCAAAGGTTCACTCAGCGTCTCTCATGAGACTATAACGATGTGTGAAAAATCGCAGCTATAGGTTAAAAAACCCCTTCTTAATGACATTTTAATCATCTAATCACCCTCCTAACGGTCTCCTGGGGCTAAATAGCAAAATAGTTCCTTTTTTAGCATTGGAAGAATTGATCTATCTATCCATATCTATCTATCTATCTATCCATCTATCTATCTATATATCCATGTTCTGTATCTATTGGATGTACTGTATTGTATCTATCTATCCATCTGTCTGTCTATGCAATTGGCGATTCATCTATCTATCTATCCATCTATCTATTGGTCTCTCTATAGATAGATCTATCCATCTATCAATCAATCAATCAATAAATTTACCTACACACTTGTTTGTCGTTCTATCTATATCTGTGTGCACTTGAGTGTAGTTGGGTGTTTATGTAAAATTTTGCAAGAAAACAAATATGTTATGATTATAAAGACTGCTCATCTGAAAATGTTATTTTAAAACACAGTGATGATTGTTTGTAAAAATATCTTTATCAGTCAAAGACGATATTTGTGTACAGAAGTGTTAGTTGGTGTGTTAAAATAATCATTCTTTTAAACAATAACAAAATTCTGGCTTGGACTGAATGGTGGTTTATTTGCTTAAAATTAACAATGTGCGCACCCTTGCGCACTTTTCTAGTGTGGCCTATCATGTCAAATAACATTTAAAGTTTAATGTCCTAAAATATCAAATTCGCCAAACTTGTCCCTGATGAGATATGGCAGGTTTAATAAAGACGATTTTCATTAGTTTTTTCCCGACTTTTAACTTAAATCATTAAGAATAACAGGTTATTTTTGTCCTAAATTCTCGGGGAAAAAACTGACTTGTAGGTCTCTAAAAGGCTGATTTTATGGGATCAATCAATAACCAGAAACTTTGGATCCCTTCCTTTTGATGCATGGACTTGAAAGGGTCTTCCAGGCAGGTCTGGAAATGGGGTAAAATGTTTGAAAAGTGCGGGCGAGACGCTGATTGGATGAAAGACTACCGATGGTAATAAAGAGACCATTAGCACAGGGGCTAATACCGCGAAATTCAAAGGATTTTTCAAATTTTCTTTTGATGATTTTGGCACATTTGTGTGTAAAACATAAAATTAAGCAAATGGATCATGACCAATTGGAGTGTTCTATCCTGTTAAGTTATAGATCCATGATATTATAAAGGAATTTCATCTTTACTTGTATAGGTTGAAAAAACTATGTACAGATCTCAAATGACTAAAATACTAAAATGTAAACAACAAACTTGTTAACTATCTATAGATCCCCAGACATATTGGAGTGTAACCAAGAAATAGATAGATAATATATTTCAGTAAAGAATCAGGAAATCGTGGAAAAGTCATGAAATTTTGGCAGTAATATATTGTAGGGGACTTTCTTAATAGCAGCGGTGCCAATGTTGTTTTAGATACATGTTATATATGTTATACATGTCAGGTTTGGAAGATGCATATAATTTCCTTTTCGATAATGTGGTTTTACAAATGTTAGTTGTTCGTATAATTGTATTACAATTTTGCCAAAAGTATTGTCTGTTAAATGGCAAACTAAGTGAGACCTTCAATAACATAATTGATGAAATTGAGTTAGAGAAATATTTGATGAAATTGAGTTAGAAAAATATATTATACTAGAATTACCCAGTGATAAATGAATAAGGAGTAGGCCGTGGTGAAATTTTAAAAGATTTTTGTTAATGCTGTAATGTGGCAGAAACACATAGTAAAGTGACCTGGAGATGCAGTGAAAGACGTCTGTCTGGCATTTACTTATTGTAGAATGTTGTGAGGGGGGGGGGGGGGGTGGGGTATTTCATCCAATGAGAGAGGGGCTGGAATCCATGCAGCTATCTGTCTATCAATCTATCTATGTATGTAATAGTATCTATCTCAGATAAAGAACTTTAGGCTTGAAAGATGAGAGAGTGGCCAAAAAGATATCTATCTGTGTATCTGTCTGTCTATCTATCTATGTATTTTTTCTGATTTATTTTAAATGACATCTGTCTATCTATCTATCTATCTATCTATCTATCTATCTATCTTTCTATCTATCTATCCATCCATCCATCTGCATAACTGTCTGTCTGCCTTTCTGTCTATGCATTTTTTCTGATTTATTCTTAATTGTCATTTGAATTTTCTTCATTTGGAAAGTAAATAAAAAAAGTAAATACAATACATAAATAGATCCTGTGGACGACAGTCTCAAAGGTGTGTTGCAGTTTGAGGCCACAATGATGTAGAGGCTTCTTAGAGTGGGATGTGGATTGTAATTGACAGTCTATTCAAGGTGTGAAGACTAAAACGGCAATTAGGTGATGAAGTTTTGAAGTGGTGATTGCTATTCTGGATAGCCAGACATGGAGAATGGATAGGCCAAGCTGCAAAACAATGCGTTTCTTGGTAATATGGACGGCCTCAACAGAAACCCTGTGCCCAATGGCGCGAAAATGTTGGATCTTTTGATCCCTTTTAGTTTCGTAGTAGGCCTAAATTATATAAAATGAAGTAACACTGAAAATTACGAATTTGGTCAATAAAAAAGGCCAAGATAGCGGTTTAGAGGTTTACAAAGTTTTACTGGTGTATTTTAAAAATTGATAGCAGGAGAAGGTTTTTTATGAAATATTTTAAGAAGCACTTGAGCAAAGAAGACTTATGTATGGCGACCTGGTTTGTGGAAAGGAGTGAGGATGTTGATGAGTGGGTTTTTGAATCGAAGGGGAAAAGAGAGAAGATATATAGATTCAAACATGATTTCATCAGAAGGGCATGTTTGGAAAAGGAGGAAATGTGCACATTAGATGGGATGAGGATTGTCAGGGTTGTTGGAAGTGTTGGACAACGGAGGAGACTCAGGAGAGTCAGAGGCTGATCTATAATGGAGAAGTGGGGGCTGAATAGGGGAGTGTTAGAAAGAAGATATTTGGGTGGTATGGAGAGTAGAATACATGGATATGCAAGTATTCATGTTTTGGTGCATATGGAGGATGGTGAATGGGAAGGAGGTGAAAATGGGGTGATTTTGATGGTGTCAGAGGTGGGACCCCAAGTGGCGAATATGCCACTGGCGTTACACTTTTATTTATATAGATAGATAGATAGATAGATAGATAGATAGATAGATAGAGCAGTAATTGTTGAGCACTGGTGAGTAGAATTAAGTCCCTTGCACTGGCTCAGGTGCCAGCCCCTTAGCTCATTGTAATTGATGTGAAAGGTTATTGACTGTGTGGTGGTCCAAGGCTGACTCAGAAGTCACTGGTTCAAATCCCACCTTCGATAATACGAGATTAATGACGGAATGTGTTAATATCTCAGGGTAGTTCCGGATGGGGGATATGGGCCAAATATACCAAATATAGTGCAGCAAAGTGGGTTTCGTTCTCAGGGGCCGTTATAATGTACTTAATGAGAATTAAACTTAAATATCTTGACGTAGCATACATGATTTTATACATGTGAATTACTCTGTATTGTTTTGCAAGAATAAATGCATTCCATGGTTACCTTCTTGTTACATTGTTCCTCTCAATTAATGTATGAAATGATTATCAGTAAAATATCTTTAAATACTCTGAGCATTAATTTTGCCTTGACCAACAGAAACCAATTTGTGGATTTGTACAGATGTTGGCCAACAGTCAAATTGATGCTAAGGGACCGTTCAGAATTTATGACTGGGGGGTGGGAGTTTTGCCAGAACTTCCCGTCAAAAATTGATACCCCCCTTGAGTTTCATGCGGATTTTTAGTACCCCACCCCTAGGTTTCATGCATATTTTTAGTACCCCCCCTCGACATATAAACGAATGCACAAATATTTTACTATTATATATGGTCACGCGTACAGATTCGCGCCATTTCGCGGACTTTTGCGCGTAAAAAAGCGCGGATAAAGTTAGTTTATGCGGGTTTCATAACATTTTTTCTTTGTTAAAATTTCTTACCCCCCCTGGGAAGTTTTGTCAAAAATTAATACCCCCCCCTTGAAACACGTGTGAAAAGTTAGTACCCCCTCGGGCAAAACTCCCACCCCCCCAGTCATAAATTCTGAACGGTCCCTAAATTTGTACACTGATTACAATAACTTTCATTCTGAAAAGAAAAAGTTGCAATAAATTTTCTTCATTGAAAAGAGACAGCTAGGGGAATCCATAGGCTTTCAGACAGTGGTAAAATACTGGCTCTGGTAGTCAACAGCCGAAGCTCATGGGGCCTAACCAAATATGGAGCTCTGAGAACAAGGGTTGTATTGAGGGCCAACTGACAACCCTGGACACCTTGGAATAAATATATATCTGCACATGTATAACGCTGTTTTTGTGCAGTTTTATCAGAATGAAATAGTTCAAAACAATTGCAAAAAAGGTACTTCTTGATTTCTCATTATATAGGCCTCAACAATAAATAGATCAAGCACTTTTGAAACTTTCAAGAGTAATGAGCTGTGAAGTCAAGTGTCTCATTTGCGAGTTCACTCGCATTTGTGAGCAAACAGGGTTAAATAAGGGTAGTCAGAAATTTTGGATCGTTTGTGAGAGACAAGGAAGCACTTTTTAAAGTTTCTTTTTCATGAAATTAATGAAGAATTGGCTAACTTGAGGCGCCTTGCTCACATTTGTGTCTTTGGTGTCTTGTTTAATTACAATTTAAGTTTTTAGTTTCAACAAAATCACGGCAAAACAGGAAATAGAAATACTGTTATTGTTTTACTGCCCTCTGATTGGCCGAAACAGTTGCGATCGTTTTTTGGACACTTCTAATGGGGCTAAAATTATAATTTTAGGCTCTTTAGAATCCCAAATCCTTGAACCATATGAATTCGTTTTTTTATGGAGATATCTTTATTCATTGAAGAGAATTCGTTGAAAAAAAATTAAAAAATATGCACAGTGTTGATGCAGGTGTGAATCTTTATAGGCTCATTTCAGCCGCTTAGAATCATCAGATCATTTCCTGTCCGACTATTCATTAAAACCCCTTATTTTCGCTCGTACGATAGCGTCTTTTTACCGCAAATCACTTCCTTCTTTTATCAAAATTTCAGATTTTTCACTCTCAACTTCTCTTCAACATTGTCTTCGCAATTTAATTCTCTACAAGCTGGTGTTTTTTATTTTTCAAAACAATCCATAATAACTTCTATAAAACGTCCGTTTCACAACGTTGTTTCACCGCTACACTTAGTGTAGTATAGGCCTACATTCCAACAACCAATCAGATCTCTCAATTTCTAATTCCCCTTTACTCATCAACCTATTCCTCTCACGACCTCATCTATCCCCTCATAACATCCCTCTATCCTTCCTCTCTTCCCAGTTCTTCCCTTTCTTCCTAGAATTACTATATACTTCAATTTTTCACTTCCTTCTCATACTGTCAGCCCATTGGCTGTCAATATAAACAGTGTATCCCATTTTCATAATCTAGCTTTTTGTAAACATTGTATCTCATTTTCACCATCCAGCATCACAACATATTCATCAGCATATTCATAGATACCATATTCATATACATATTCCACAGCTGACCAGCACACTGCACAGACCTCTCTCCAGAGCCCACAGTTTGCTTGCATTGGAAATAACTTGACTTTATTCAGGATTCAGGACTTTACTTGGATTTTACACAGGAAAACTTAGACTACATTCAGGATAAACAGTTGAGTGTTTACATTTTAACTATCTTCCTTTATTGTCTTCAACCACCCGGTTTTTGCAATAACAGTCTACAAGGTTTTTCTTATAAACTCCACAACTTCCTTTATTCTAAACCAAACAACCTTTAAACTTTAACCTTTGAGTAAATTAATTATAATCTTGACCTTATCAGGACAATTATAACCAAATTTCACTCAAACACACGTCGACCATTTGCATTTTCTGAAATTTCTTGCACAAACAAAAACAAACCACTTCTATTCTAGTTCTTTCATTCCAACCTACATTCTACATATAAAAGTATTATACCACTCTACTCCCCATCTTCTTAACTATCTAAAACACATCTTTTAACTATCAAAATACCTCTAACTTCCTCTAATTCCACACTGTTTTCATTTTCACCATCTAGCCAAACTTCCACAAAAATCGCAAAATTCTGCACAACTTCAACTTCTTAACTTTAAGACTACTTATTCATCTCTCCCTAACTCCTCAATCATTTCTTAAACTACAATTCCATCCCAAATTATCTTAACCATCTATCCATCCTCTTAAACTTCTCAAATATCTCTATTTCTCACTCAAATTCCCTTTGATCCCATTTTCACCATCTAGGCCAACTCACTCAAAACACTGCAAATTCTGCACAAATTCTACTCTCAAACTTTACCAACAATCACTCACCTCTCCATAACTTTTCCTACCCTAAACACTTCAAAAACACATTCTAAAACATCTAAACTACCAATCCATTCTTTTAAATCCCTCAAATGATGATGATGATAGTGTCATTTTGGGCCGAAGGCCCAAGGCCAATATGGGCACGAAGCCCCTGTGGCCTTGAATTGTCATTATTTTGTACCCAGGTGGCCTTGTTTTTCTTCTCCGAAGATCAGATTTATGGGCCACCTGGGTGAGTTCATAGTCTTTTTGGGGGGGGGGCACTTGGGAAGGGATCCAACGGGTCGCCAGCTTTTTCGGGTCTTTTTCTTCTTTCGTCTGTGTGCGGGGTCCGGAGGGAGGCTGTGATGCTCTTGTGATGGTGTTCTTCTTGTTTTTCCTGAAAAGAGAATGAAAAGAGAGAGCAGTATCTGGGCTTTTGAGTGGGACGAGCATTTAAGACAGAGGTGTTTTCGCATTGTTTTGTAGGAATTGAGTATAAGAATGAGAGTCTGGTACAAGCCCTATTAATTCAGGGTCTTTCAGTTGCCCCGGCATAGAATACCGGATACAACCCGCCTCCATTTAAAGTCCCATGGGCTCGGACTGGATGTGTTGTACACAGTGGCTGCGGTGACGCAGGTGAGCTGTGTATGTGGAAGCAAAGGAGTGGGTCTGCGCGGGTTGGCAACAGGGCTCCCACCCACAGTCGGTTGGCGTCGCCCCACCGTACATACTGGCTTAGGGCCAGTCATGATATGTGGGCCTCAGCCTGACTGCTTTTTGAGCTTTATTGGGTGAACAATATGATGAAAATTTGGATGAGAGTGATTCATACACAGTGATAGGCTGCGTCTGCGCAGTTTTGGCTGTGTATTTAGGAAGCAAAGGAGTGGGTCTGTGCGGGTTGGCAACAGGGCTCCCACCCACAGTCGTTGGCGTCGCCCCACCGTACATACTGGCTTAGGGCCAGTCATGATATGTGGGCCTCAGCCTGACTGTTTTTTGAGCTTTTAGTGGTGAAGATTGATGAAAAGTTGAATGAGAGTGATTGATAATTGATACATTGATCAGTACACAGTAAAAGGCTGCGTCTGCGCAGTTTTGGCTGTGTATTTGGGAAGCAAAGGAGTGGGTCTGCGCGGGTTGGCAACAGGGCTCCCACCCACAGTCGGTTGGCGTCGCCCCACCGTACATACTGGCATAGGGCCAGTCATGATATGTGGGCCTCAGCCTGACTGCTTTTTGAGCTTATGTGGGATGATTTGATGATTGTGATGGGGAATTTTAGGTTATTGAATATTGAGTGCGAGGTTTGGTGAATGGGAAGGGTAGCCTGCGGATGGGCCTGAGAGATTCCTGGAGCTCCAGGAGAAGCTCGGAGTCTTGGTATCTGACAAGGGCTTTTGCTTTGAGTTCTTCATTACGACTATTGATATCCCTGATGTTTGCCATTTCATATAGAGCCTTGTTAGTTGTTCTACTTTGACCAGGAATGTAAAATTGTTTGAGGGCTATTCTAAGGGCTTTACATTCAGCTATAGCTAGTTGTTTTTTGGCTGTCTTTGAGGCTGAGACAGTGGCTACATGGCCTGTTTCAAGAACAGGACGGATGAAAGTTTTGTATAGATGGAGGAGGGTTTGAATGTCGGTTCCCCAGTCTGTGCCTCGCAGCCTTCTAAGAAGGTTTATTCTGCGGATGGCATTGGCTTTTTTCTCTTTGCAGTGCTGAATTAGGGACAGAGATGGATTGAGTGTTAAGCCTAATAGTTTTGCTGTAGGAGCAGTTTGGATGTGTGTGCCAAAAAGGGTGAAGTTGGAAGCATATTTGTTAATTCTGTTTGTTGGGAAGTGGATAAGTTGAGATTTTGAGGCATTAATTTTAATTCTCCATTTGGAGCACCATGCTTCTAGCTCATTAAGTGAGTTTTGAAGAGTTTTGCTTGTTTTCTTTCTGGCATTTTTGCCTCTGGCTGATGTCCAGAGAGCAAGATCATCTGCGTATTGAGAAATGTGGAGTTCTGACTCCTCTGAGAAAGGGAGGTCATTTACAAACATGTTGAATAGGATGGGGCTCAGTACAGAGCCTTGGGGTGTTCCTGCTGCCAAGTGTACTTCTTGGGATATGGTGTTTTGAACTCTAACTTTTATGGTTCTGGAATCTAAGAATGAAGAGAGAATTTTGATGATTTTTAGAGGGAGCTCAAAGGTGAGCAGTTTGAGTTTGAGACCGTTATGCCAGACAGAATCGAAGGCTTTTTCTACATCTAGAAATATGGCTGAGCCTTTCCAGCCATAGTGGATGGATGTTTTCATGTGATGGAAGAGTCTGTATACATGTTCATTAGCTTCTTTTTGGGGGAGATAGGCTCTTTGCCATTTATTTATGTGTCCTTCTAGAGTGAGATGGTCGATGAGAGGATTGGCAATGGTTTTTTCAAAGAGTTTACCTACGCATTTGAGAAGACTGATGGGACGATAGTTTGAGGGAAGTTTAGTGTCTTTGTTAGGCTTTGGAATCATTACGCCGATGGCTGATTTCCAAGGCTTGGGAAAGTAGCCAACGCTGATTAAATAGTTAAAGAGATTTGTGAGGAATTTGAGAATTGGATCAGGGAGCTGTTTAAGGATTATGTAGCCTACTTTATCTTCTCCAGGGGCGCTATTGGTGGTTCTAGAGAGGGTGGCTTTTAAAGTGGCCCAGGTAATGGGCATTGATAGAGGATGATCTTCTACGGATTCATTAGGGTCAGGAAAGAAGTCGGGCTTAAAAAGGCTTAAATGATCTGAGATGAATTGATCGACTTTGTCTTTGTGGACATCGTCGAAGATGGGACCTTTATGAGTATTGTGAACACGAGCTAAGTGAGAGGCAAAGGAGTCGGCAGCTTCAGCTTCTGTGGCTGTCTTTGTGCCGTCAGGATTGACTAATTTGGGAGTGGAGTTGGCAGATTTGCCTCCTCCAGATAGCTGTTTAAAGAGCTTCCAGAAGGAAGTGCCATCTCTGTAGTCTAACTTACTAGTTATGTCTTTCCATTTGGCTTTCTTTTCTTCTTTGATGGCATATTTGATGCGATTAGTGAGGTCCCTAATGGACTGTTTGAGTATGGGACAGAATGGATTTTTAGTTTGTAACCGCCTTGCTTTACGTCTAAGTTTAATGATTTTTAGAGTGTCCTCAGATATGTTAAAGGAGTTGGCCCGGATGGGTTTCTCAGGACAGGCTAAGTCTAAAGCATCTGTTATTGATTCATGGATGACATTGATATAGGTATCCATGTCATTTTCATTTTTGATTAGATTTGGAGAGGGAATGTATGAGAAGTTTTCAGAGACTTTTTCTTTAAAAAGTGGCCAGTCGGCCTTTTTGAGATTTCTAATGAGTTTTATTGGATAGTTGACTTGAGTGCCAGGTTTGAAGTCTATGTGAAGAGGGAGGTGGTCACTACCTACATCGGAGCCCACATAGCAGTCTGCTATATGCGGATGAAGTTTTTCATTTGTGATGGCTAGATCTATATAAGAGAGGGAGTGTGAGCTTGGTCCCCGGAGGGATATCTAGTGGGAGAATCTAGATCATTAAGGACAAGTAAATGGTTATCCGTAAGGGATTGAAGCAGTTGTGTGCCTTGAGTGTTTGTATTCTGAGTGGGGGCAATGAGTGGATGATGAGCATTGTAATCGCCTATGAATAGACAATTGTCAAATTTAGATAGGAAGTAATTGAACATGTGATTATTGATTGAGTTTGAAATTGGATTTACATAATGTGAGATGATGGCTATGTTTCCTACTTTGGGGAGTGTTACTAGAGCTGCTGAGCAGAAATAACCTGAGTTTAGGATTGAGTTGTCTATTTCAATGGATTGAGAAGGAAGATTGTCTTTTATAATGATGGCTGTACCACCTTTGGCAATACCATCGGAGGTTGGGGTGTGATCATGACGAGAGATGGTTGAGTCTTGATCTTTACACTGGGGTCTGAAGGACTGTATTTTGTCTCATTTATTAGTATGATTTCAGCCTCAGTTTCATAAATGTACTGGGTGAGGGTGACAAGCTTGTTTTTGATTGAATTAATGTTTATGTGAAATATTTTGGCCATAGTGGCAACAAGTCAGAAAGTTGTTTAGATTTACTGTTTAGTAGAGAGAGATTTGGCTGCTTGTGGAGTGATGGTGAGTTTGAAAGCGCCTGAGACAGCTTTGCATATTTCTGATGCAAAGAGGTCTCTATCGATGGTTTGATTTTGATGAAAGTGAGTGATGATGGATGTAGTGGCATTGATGAGGGAGTTGCAGAGGCGTGCTGCCCAGAGAGGGCTGGGGGGGGGGGAGGCCCTGTGGGCAAAGGAGATAGCTTGTGACTGGTCTTTGGCAAGTTTATTTTTCTTGGCTTCCTGGAAGGCAGGACAGCCAGAGAAGGTTGCTGGATGGGGCTGATTGCAGTTGATGCAGTTGGCCTGGTCTAAACTAGGGATTTTACATTCTTTGTATAGATGAGGGCCGCCGCATTTCTTACATTTCTGTGATTGAGTGGAACAATCTTTGGCGAAGTGCTCAAAGGAGTAACATTTGAGACATTGGAGTGGCCTCTTAGGGAGGTAATCCACAACCCAGTGTCTTTTAAGTGAGAATTTGATGCCGTTGGCAATGGCTTCCTTTTTGGCTTTCAGGTCTGGGAAAGTTACCTTTACGCTCTGGGTTGGTGCATTTTTCGCAGCAGAATGCATGCGAATGGCGGGGAGACCTGTTTCTTTAGTGATGTCATCATTTGAGAGGGAGATGTCTACATTCCTCACTACAGCATAGAGGTTTTGTGTTTTAGACTTTTAAATCCCTCAAATATCTTCATTTTTACCTAAATTATCCCTGTTTTCATTTTCACCATCTAGCCAACTTCGTGACACATTTTCCCAAAATACCGCAAATCGTAAACACGGCACTTTCTGCCTCATTTACTCATCTAATCACTACTCTTACCTCCAAATCTCTCCTCTAATCTTATTCTACATCATCTTAACTATATATCCAGCCTTTTAAATTTCTCAAATAACTTTATTTAAACCAAAATTAGCCCCGTTTTCATTTTCACCTTTTCGTGACACAATTTTGCGAAAACACCGCAAATCGTAAACACGGCACTTTCTGCCTCATTTATTCATCTTATCACTACTCCTACCTCCAAATCTCTCCTCTAATCTTATTCTACACCATCTTAACTATCTATCCAGCCTTTTAAATTTTTCAAATATCTTTATTTAAACCCAAATTAGCCCCGTTTACATTTTCACCTTTTCGTGTCACAATTTACAATCTAGCGAAAACACCGCAAATTAAAAACACGGCACTTTGATCCTCATTTATTCATCTCATCACTACTCCTATCTCCAAATCTCTCCTCAAATCGTACTCTACATCATCTTAACTATCTATCCAGCCTTTAAAATTTTTCAAATATCTTTATTTTAACCCAAATTAGCCCCGTTTACATTTTCATCTTTTCGTAACACATTTCTGCGAAAATACCGCAAATTAAAAACACGGCACTTTGAGCCTCATCTATTCATCTTATTCCTATCTCTTCCCCTAAATCTATCCTGTAATCTTAATCTACATCATCTTAAATACCTATCCAGCCTTTTAAATTTCTCAAATATCTTTATTTAAACCCAAATTACATCCGTTTTCATTTTCACCTTCTGGGCCACAAAATAACTAAAATCAAGATGGTAAAAGACACCCCTAAAGTCAACTCCAGGCCACCCTCAGGTCAACGTCAGGCCTCTGCATCAGCAACCAAGCACACTGCGGCTCAATTTAAGAAAGATAGAGTAATCAAAACTCCTGTCACTAAAGTAAAAGCAACCAAAACTACAGGTATCAAAGCTCCCAAGTCTGGCAAAGGCCTCAACATCACCAAAATTCTAACTTCAAACCAGCCCATCTCAAAAGAGCAGGCTGAGTTCAATAAACAAGTGCACCCAGAACATGTAGCTGTCCTAAATGAGATTGTAGAACTCAATCTCACTCACAGGAAAAACAAGTCAAGTCCCTTTAAAGATCTAGAAGAGCTGTCAAACCATGCAGCCAAACTCAAACAGCAAGGCCTCTCAGATGCCGAAATTGCCACTCACATCAATGAGAAAATTAGCCCACAAAAGGCTAAACCCTCTTCTTCGATGATCACCAGATCATCAACTTCTTCTCATCAAAATCCTAACTCCTCCTCCAAGTCCTCCTCTCCTTCCTCATCCTCCTCCAAGCATTCCTCTCCTTCCTCTCCTTCCAACTCCTCATCTCAATCCTCTCCCTCCTCTCCCTCTAACTCTCAATCTTCTCCCTCCTCCTCTAACTCTCAATCTTCTCCCTCCTCTCCCTCCAACTCCTTCCCTCCTGTCCCTCGGACCGAAGACCACCTCCCTGACCTCTCTCCTAACTCTCTTCGGCCAACCAACTTCTCCGGCCTATTCAACAGTGCCGAAAAAACAAAGGCCCAGCAAGACCTCCTCTCCTCCTCTAACTTAGGCCCAGAAATAATTGATGACTCCAATGCCATGGAAATCACGGAGGCAGCCTCCACTCCATCGGCCAAGAGAAAAGTTCCAGCTTCCTCCCCAACCGGAGAGGAAACTCCTCATAAACTCCCCAAAACGGCCCACCGAACATATGCTCAATCTCTTCTTGGCAAACCTCCTGCTCGATCTGCCCCATCTCTCCTGGGCAACCCTCCCGTCCCATCTCTTCTAGGGAGCCCTCCCGCTCCATCCACCTCCACTTCTAAACCAACCACTGCAGTCAAGAAGCTCTTCAAGCTTCAAGACAACCATCTAGCCCTCCCACAGCCCAAGCCCTCACAAGAGGCATCCTCTCAAGCCCCAAACAAGCCCTCAAAGGAGGCAACTTCTCCTCTATTTCTAGAAATCCCTCCCACAACCCCTCTCGCCAACATCATCCCCCTCATAAAGCCTCATTGTAAGCTCATAAAACTTACTCAGGCTGGCAATCGCCTACTAATCCCCAACAACTCTGTATCCAGAGAAAATCTCATCAAACTGTCCTCTTCAAACAAAAACTTTCCTTTCATCATCAGACCCACTAAGGGCACCACACACAGGGCCAAACTTGCAGCTAATCCATCTCAGGTCCCTCAAAATTCTCAAAACTCTAAAACACAAAACCTCTATGCTGTAGTGAGGAATGTTGACATCTCCCTCTCAAATGATGACATCACTAAAGAAACAGGTCTCCCCGCCATTCGCATGCATTCTGCTGCGAAAAATGCACCAACCCAGAGCGTAAAGGTAACTTTCCCAGACCTGAAAGCCAAAAAAGAAGCCATTGCCAACGGCATCAAATTCTCACTTAAAAGACACTGGGTTGTGGATTACCTCCCTAAGAGGCCACTCCAATGTCTCAAATGTTACTCCTTTGAGCACTTCGCCAAAGATTGTTCCACTCAATCACAGAAATGTAAGAAATGCGGCGGCCCTCATCTATACAAAGAATGTAAAATCCATAGTTTAGACCAGGCCAACTGCATCAACTGCAATCAGCCCCATCCAGCAACCTTCTCTGGCTGTCCTGCCTTCCAGGAAGCCAAGAAAAATAAACTTGCCAAAGACCAGTCACAAGCTATCTCCTTTGCCCACAGGGCCTCCCCCCCCCCCCAGCCCTCTCTGGGCAGCACGCCTCTGCAACTCCCTCATCAATGCCACTACATCCATCATCACTCACTTTCATCAAAATCAAACCATCGATAGAGACCTCTTTGCATCAGAAATATGCAAAGCTGTCTCAGGCGCATTCAAACTCACCATCACTCCACAAGCAGCCAAATCTCTCTCTACTAAACAGTAAATCTAAACAACTTTCTGACTTGTTGCCACTATGGCCAAAATATTTCACATAAACATTAATTCAATCAAAAACAAGCTTGTCACCCTCACCCAGTACATTTATGAAACTGAGGCTGACATCATACTAATAAATGAGACTAAATACAGTCCTTCAGACCCCAGTGTAAAGATCAAGGGCTACTCAACCATCTCTCGTCATGATCACACCCCAACCTCCGATGGTATTGCCAAAGGTGGTACAGCCATCATTATAAAAGACAATCTTCCTTCTCAATCCATTGAAATAGACAACTCAATCCTAAACTCAGGTTATTTCTGCTCAGCAGTTCTAGTAACACTCCCCAAAGTAGGAAACATAGCCATCATCTCACACTATGTAAATCCATTTTCAAACTCAATCAATAATCACATGTTCAATTACTTCCTATCTAAATTTGACAATTGTCTATTCATAGGCGATTACAATGCTCATCATCCACTCATTGCCCCCACTCAGAATACAAACACTCAAGGCACACAACTGCTTCAATCCCTTACGGATAACCATTTACTTGTCCTTAATGATCTAGATTCTCCCACTAGATATCCCTCCGGGGACCAAGCTCACACTCCCTCTCTTATAGATCTAGCCATCACAAATGAAAAACTTCATCCGCATATAGCAGACTGCTATGTGGGCTCCGATGTAGGAAGTGACCACCTCCCTCTTCACATAGACTTCAAACCTGGCACTCAAGTCAACTATCCAATAAAACTCATTAGAAATCTCAAAAAGGCCGACTGGCCACTTTTTAAAGAAAAAGTCTCTGAAAACTTCTCATACATTCCCTCTCCAAATCTAATCAAAAATGAAAATGACATGGATACCTATATCAATGTCATCCATGAATCAATAACAGATGCTTTAGACTTAGCCTGTCCTGAGAAACCCATCCGGGCCAATTCCTTTAACATATCTGAGGACACTCTAAAAATCATTAAACTTAGACGTAAAGCAAGGCGGTTACAAACTAAAAATCCATTCTGTCCCATACTCAAACAGTCCATTAGGGACCTCACTAATCGCATCAAACATGCCAACAAAGAAGAAAAGAAAGCCAAATGGAAAGACATAACTAGTAAGTTAGACTACAGAGATGGCACTTCCTTCTGGAAGCTCTTTAAACAGCTATCTGGAGGAGGCAAATCTGCCAACTCCACTCCCAAATTAGTCAATCCTGACGGCACAAAGACAGCCACAGAAGCTGAAGCTGCCGACTCCTTTGCCTCTCACTTAGCTCGTGTTCACAATACTCATAAAGGTCCCATCTTCGACGATGTCCACAAAGACAAAGTCGATCAATTCATCTCAGATCATTTAAGCCTTTTTAAGCCCGACTTCTTTCCTGACCCTAATGAATCCGTAGAAGATCATCCTCTATCAATGCCCATTACCTGGGCCACTTTAAAAGCCACCCTCTCTAGAACCACCAATAGCGCCCCTGGAGAAGATAAAGTAGGCTACATAATCCTTAAACAGCTCCCTGATCCAATTCTCAAATTCCTCACAAATCTCTTTAACTATTTAATCAGCGTTGGCTACTTTCCCAAGCCTTGGAAATCAGCCATCGGCGTAATGATTCCAAAGCCTAACAAAGACACTAAACTTCCCTCAAACTATCGTCCCATCAGTCTTCTCAAATGCGTAGGTAAACTCTTTGAAAAAACCATTGCCAATCCTCTCATCGACCATCTCACTCTAGAAGGACACATAAATAAATGGCAAAGAGCTTTTCTCCCCCAAAAAGAAGCTAATGAACATGTATACAGACTCTTCCATCACATGAAAACATCCATCCACTATGGCTGGAAAGGCTCAGCCATATTTCTAGATGTAGAAAAAGCCTTCGATTCTGTCTGGCATAACGGTCTCAAACTCAAACTGCTCACCTTTGAGCTCCCTCTAAAAATCATCAAAATTCTCTCTTCATTCTTAGATTCCAGAACCATAAAAGTTAGAGTTCAAAACACCATATCCCAAGAAGTACACTTGGCAGCAGGAACACCCCAAGGCTCTGTACTGAGCCCCATCCTATTCAACATGTTTGTAAATGACCGCCCTTTCTCAGAGGAGTCAGAACTCCACATTTCTCAATACGCAGATGATCTTGCTCTCTGGACATCAGCCAGAGGCAAAAATGCCAGAAAGAAAACAAGCAAAACTCTTCAAAACTCACTTAATGAGCTAGAAGCATGGTGCTCCAAATGGAGAATTAAAATTAATGCCTCAAAATCTCAACTTATCCACTTCCCAACAAACAGAATTAACAAATATGCTTCCAACTTCACCCTTTTTGGCACACACATCCAAACTGCTCCTACAGCAAAACTATTAGGCTTAACACTCAATCCATCTCTGTCCCTAATTCAGCACTGCAAAGAGAAAAAAGCCAATGCCATCCGCAGAATAAACCTTCTTAGAAGGCTGCGAGGCACAGACTGGGGAACCGACATTCAAACCCTCCTCCATCTATACAAAACTTTCATCCGTCCTGTTCTTGAAACAGGCCATGTAGCCACTGTCTCAGCCTCAAAGACAGCCAAAAAACAACTAGCTATAGCTGAATGTAAAGCCCTTAGAATAGCCCTCAAACAATTTTACATTCCTGGTCAAAGTAGAACAACTAACAAGGCTCTATATGAAATGGCAAACATCAGGGATATCAATAGTCGTAATGAAGAACTCAAAGCAAAAGCCCTTGTCAGATACCAAGACTCCGAGCTTCTCCTGGAGCTCCAGGAATCTCTCAGGCCCATCCGCAGGCTACCCTTCCCATTCACCAAACCTCGCACTCAATATTCAATAACCTAAAATTCCTCATCACAATCATCAAATCATCCCACATAAGCTCAAAAAGCAGTCAGGCTGAGGCCCACATATCATGACTGGCCCTATGCCAGTATGTACGGTGGGGCGACGCCAACCGACTGTGGGTGGGAGCCCTGTTGCCAACCCGCGCAGACCCACTCCTTTGCTTTCCAAATACACAGCCAAAACTGCGCAGACGCAGCCTTTTACTGTGTACTGATCAATGTATCAATCACTCTCATTCAACTTTTCATCAATCTTCACCACTAAAAGCTCAAAAAACAGTCAGGCTGAGGCCCACATATCATGACTGGCCCTAAGCCAGTATGTACGGTGGGGCGACGCCAACGACTGTGGGTGGGAGCCCTGTTGCCAACCCGCGCAGACCCACTCCTTTGCTTCCTAAATACACAGCCAAAACTGCGCAGACGCAGCCTATCACTGTGTATGAATCACTCTCATCCAAATTTTCATCATATTGTTCACCCAAAAAAGCTCAAAAAGCAGTCAGGCTGAGGCCCACATATCATGACTGGCCCTAAGCCAGTATGTACGGTGGGGCGACGCCAACCGACTGTGGGTGGGAGCCCTGTTGCCAACCCGCGCAGACCCACTCCTTTGCTTCCACATACACAGCTCACCTGCGTCACCGCAGCCACTGTGTACAACACATCCAGTCCGAGCCCATGGGACTTTAAATGGAGGCGGGTTGTATCCGGTATTCTATGCCGGGGCAACTGAAAGACCCTGGACATCCCTGAATTAATAGGGCTTGTACCAGACTCTCATTCTTATACTCAATTCCTACAAAACAATGCGAAAACACCTCTGTCTTAAATGCTCGTCCCACTCAAAAGCCCAGATACTGCTCTCTCTTTTCATTCTCTTTTCAGGAAAAACAAGAAGAACACCATCACAAGAGCATCACAGCCTCCCTCCGGACCCCGCACACAGACGAAAGAAGAAAAAGACCCGAAAAAGCTGGCGACCCGTTGGACCCCTTCCCAAGTGCCCCCCCCCCCCAAAAAGACTATGAACTCACCCAGGTGGCCCATAAATCTGATCTTCGGAGAAGAAAAACAAGGCCACCTGGGTACAAAATAAGGACAATTCAAGGCCACAGGGGCTTCGTGCCCATATTGGCCTTGGGCCTTCGGCCCAAAATGACACTATCATCATCATCACCAGCATCATATCTTCATTTGTAAACATTGTATGCCATTTTCACCATCTAGGTCCCAAACGTAAACATTGTATATTATGGTTTTCACCATCTAGAACCAAACTCTATTTTGTAAACAGTGTATAGCATTTTCACCATCTACATCACAACTCCCTTTTTCGTATAAATCCCTCACTTCCACTTCTCTCTCATCACCCCTTTCCCCTCACTTACCCCTCCCTTCCTATACATAACCCCACCCATCTCTACTTTACCCCCTCCTACCCCCACTTACCCCCACCTTCACTTTCACCCAAAACTTCACTTTTTCACTTTTCTCCCTGTACTTAAATTACTTCATTCACCCTCACCCACTTACCCCCATTTACCCCCACCACCTTTACTCTCTCAACCTCTCTCGCTTTCTCCCCTTACATCCCATACTTAAATTTCTCATTTACCCTCATTTTACCCTCACTTACCCCCACCACTTTTTCCACCCAAATCCAACTCTTTCTCCCTCTACACCCCCAACACTTAAATCACTCCACTTACCCTCACTTAGCCCCACTTACCCCCATTTACCCCCACCACTTTTTCCACCCAAAACTCCTTTTTTCTTCTCTACTCACTTCCTCTACTTAAACTACCTCAATTACCCCCACTTACCCCCACTTACCCCCATTTACCCCCACCACCTTTTTCACTCTAAACTTCTTTTTTCTTACCTACACACTTCCCTTACCTAAATTACCTCAATTACCACCCACTTACCCCCATTTACCCCCACCACCTTTTTCACTCTAAACTTCTCTCTTCTTACCTACTCACTTCCTTTACCTAAATTACCTCAATTACCCCACTTAACCCCACTTACCCCCAATTACCCCATTTACCCCCACCACCTTTTTCACTCTTAACTTCTCTCTTCTTACCTACTCACTTCCTTTACCTAAATTACCTCACTTACCCCCATTTACCCCCATCACCTTCCCCACATAACATATATCTTTCATCATTTCTCACCTCATCATCACTAGTTCTCAATATGAGCACCGACCCCAAAAAGTCTAATGTTTCCACACGATCGCGTAGCCGCTCCGAAACTCGAAAAGAATCAGGGTGTGCAGATTACTCTTTTTATGACACTGTCAATGGTCCTTTTTAGGTTTTCGCGTTCCTTCTTCGTAGCGTTTACTGCTTCCCATGCATATGTGGCAATTGGTATTATGCAGGCCTTTACCACCTGCCACACCATTCTCATCTTAATACCTTTAAGGTCTGGGCTTCCTGCTATATCCATAATTGTGTTGTAAGCCGCTTGTGCTTTCTTCTTTACTTCATTAAGTTGTTTATTCCATTTTTCCACTTTTTGCAACCATCAGTATCTGAAGTTCGGGGGAACGGGCACTGCCCCCCCTGGTCATACCACTGCTAAGTTTATCGTCTGTTATATTTCTCCGATCATGTATGGAAATCTAGGCCCCAAATTCGACACCATTTTCCCAAGAATCAACACATCAAAGCACATCAGTCTACAGGCAGTGGAAGCGGACCATGCAGTTGGACCTCCCCCCTCTCATCCTCTGATTGAATGCACAATTTGACAGACAAAAACTGAGCAGCACTGTTATTTAAAACAGTAACATATTAAGAAATTTCAATTCTGTAGGCCTAGCTGTGACCTGAATACAATGGGATGAAACATAGGTGTAATTTAACAGAGAAACTGTTCACATCAATATTTCGGTTTGTATGTGAATTATTTTGCAATTAAGTTCTATGTGTAGCTGTCAATCTTGGTCAGCCAATCACAAAAGATATGATCTGATTGGTTGCCCCTCAACACAGTTTGATGAACAGTGACTGACTTAGACCACATTTGACAAGTGCACATCGCATTTGCTCAGAGCTTGTATATTATGAAATATTTGAGGAAGTTGAAGAAATAAACTTCCCTGAAACATATCACAAAAAGTCAAGTTGAATGCATAAATGTGAAGTGAACTGCTGCTCAGATACAGAGAGATAGAAGATAGAAAGATATTAGATAAATAGATAGACAGATCGATAGATAGATAGATAGATAGATAGATAGATAGATAGATAGATAGATAGATAGATAGACAGATAGATAGACAGATAGAAATTTGATAACCTCAAACAGATGGACTGATCATCATGGACAAACAAAATATACATATTATCTGAAATAACCAAAATTTCTGCCTTGCTGAATCCTTAATTTTTGATGTGATTCTGATTCTCTTGTGATTGTTGGGAACTGTATTGAGGGGGGGGGCATTCCAGAATGGGTTTCTAAATTTTCCCTAAATAAGCTTTTTCACAAGAGCACATGCTGCGGTCCAGTCTTGTCAGTTGTGGACCAAGTCAATGACTGTTCATTTATAATGTCCCGAGAAACAACCAATCAGGCTTATTAAATTAACATAAGACATGTAAATTATTTGAAATAAGCATCGAACAACATACATATTAACAACTACCCAAACTATTTCACAGTTTTCAACAGTTTCAGTTATCCAGAAGTTTGTTTTACCAGCTTTATAATCGTACCAAAAGAATTCATTGACTTCTCAGCTTGTTCTATTGTCCGTCTGAACTGCATTTGACTAAAATCGGAATATTTCTTATTTATGTTGACATGCATGAATGCCCTCACTTCGATTTTTATAAGTCTTCTATACACTACCACATTCATTAATTTAAGCTGAAAATTGTTCACCACACTTAACTTTTTGTTCTGCAACTTTTGTGGGTAAAATTAGTAATTAAGATGCTACAATTAATTTTACATGTTTTTGTTATTGTTGGTGTGGCTGTCACAGCAATTAAACTTCCGTCCAGTTCAGTTTGGAACTTGATTTTAGATTAATTTTTTGCTTAATTTTGTGGTTTAAAACAACTGTCAACACTGCCAGGAATGTTTTTTATCTAGAAAATGTACCAGAGAAAGTTATGTATGCGACATCCAGGTGCTTTCTTTGTGATAAATGTGAATTTAGAGGAATTATGCCACTGGCTACGAAGAAGGTCGTCGGCTGGGATCTCCAAGCTGTCATACCTTTTTATTAGTTAATAGAGGAGTCAGTGGACTGGCCCAGCCAAGTCCCAAGAATATAAGAATCACAATGTTTCTGTCTGTGCATACAGAAGGCCAATTTATCTTTTTAAAGGACTGGGCAAATGGGCAGATAGATAGAATAGATAGATAAGATCAGATCTATAGATAAGATTAGATAGATAGATGGATAGATAGATAGATAGATAGATAGATAGATAGATAGATAGATAGATAGATAGATAGATAGATAGACAGATTGCTCTGACAGCTGTGTAATTCAAATCTGTGTTAAATTTGGATCTATAAATTTGGATATATTATGTTAAATTGTTGATGTTACATAACTGAGATCAATAAAACCATAGCTATTTAGAGATGACTGTTTACTATTAGACTGTTACATAATTAAGGAAGTTGGCCATTCCAACTTCCTTCTACAAATTGCAAAGAAAATATATTAGCATCTTTCAACCATACTTAGGCATCATACTTCGGCTTGTAACTGTGTATGATGACTATTTGACCTCTGTAGATGGAAAAAAACTATTCATTGGCCTACTAACACCATTTATTTATTTGTTGCCAATATAGTATCTGGCATTCCAAGAACATCTCAAAGAAATACAAACTAGAATTTGTGTCGCAAGCGGAACACATGCGAGTTCACCATGCTTATGTTGTTTTGCTTTGATGTGTTGATTCTTGGGAAAATGGTGTCGAATTTAGGGCCTAGATTTTCATACATGATCGGAGAAATATAACAGACGATAAGCTTAGCAGTGGTACGACCAGGAGGTGCCAGGGGGGGGGGTAGTGCCCCTTCCCCCCGAACTTCAGATACTGATGGTTGCAAAAAGTGGAAAAATGGAATAAACAGCTTAATGAAGTAAAAAAGAAAGTACAAGCGGCTTACAACACAATTATGGCTATAGCAGGAAGCCAAGATCTAAAAGATATTAAGATGAGAACGATGTGGCAGGTGATAAAGGCCTGCATAATACCAATTGCCACATGCATGGGAAGCAGTAACCGCTACGAAGAATGAACACAAAAACCTAAAAAGGACCATTGACAGCGTCATAAAAAGAGTCATCTGCACACCCTGATTTACCCCATGGGAACTGCTTAACATTGAGACAGGACAGTTGGAGATAAACAAGCTCACCGGTCGCAATAGGATAATGTACACACACAGAAAAGGTTAAATCCAGTAACACCTGTGCAGCTACATCTGCATCCATTAGATGAAGTGTTTGTTTTTTACCTGAGAGTCTGGGACTGGTGGGGTTTGCAGCTTTCAGAGCGGCTGCGCCCTTGTCCAGCGGCTTTATCCTTTTTGGGATCGGGACTCATGGTATGGAATGATAGTGATGATGGGAGAGATGATGAAGGAGGATAGGAGAGAAAAGATAGGTTTTAAGTGGAAAAGGTGGTGTGGGTAAATGGGGGTAAGTGAGGGTAAGTGGGGTAATTTAAGTGTAGGAAGTGAAGGGAGGAGAAAAAAGAGATTTTTGGTGGAAAAAGTGATGGGGGGTAAGTGGGGGTAGGTGAGGGTAAATGAGGTAATTGAAATGTAGGATGTGAGGGGAGGGAGAGAAAGAGGTTTGAAGTGGAGAAGAGGTGATGGGGGTATGCGAGGGTAAGTGGGCAGTGGCGGATCCAGACAAGGTCATCTAGGGGGGGCCGGGCGTGTTTCGGGCATTCGCAGGCTCGCGTCACCGCGTATTTCCTTCAAATTACAATTATTAATCTCAGTGGTCTAGGGGGGGCCCGTGCCCCCTAGGCCCCCCCTGTATCCGCCACTGGTGGGGGTAAGTGAGGGTAAGTGAAATAATTTAAGTATAGGGATGAGGGAAGTGGAAAAAGTGAAGTTTTGGGTAAAAGTGGTGATAGGGTAAGTGGGGGTAAAGTATAAGTAGGGTGGGGTAAAGTAGAAGTAGGGTGGGGGTAAGTGAAGGGAGATGGAGTGATGAGAGTGAAGTAGATGTAGGGGATTAATGTGATGAAAGGAGTTATGATCTAGATGGTGAAAACTCTATACACTGTTGACAAATATGAGTTCAGGTCCTAGATGGTGAAAATCATATACAATGTTTACTTTTGATTCCTAGTAGGTGAATATGGGATGCAATGTTTAAAAATAAGGGTTGGATGGTGGATGGTGAAAATCAAATACAATGTTTACAATGAGAGATGTGGTGGTTGGGAAGTCCAGATGGTGAAAATCATACTATACAGGCTAGATGATGAAAATGACATACAATGTTTACATTGACAGCCAGTGAGCTGACAGTATGATGAGATTGTGGAAAATTGAAGTAAATATGAATAATAGGAAGAGGAAAGGGAGAAGGGGAAGAAATTAAGGATAGTGGAATGTGATGAGGGGATAGATGAGGTTATAAGAGGGATAGGTAGATGAGGAAAGGGAAATTTGAAATGGAGAGATGTGATTGGCTGTTGGGAAGTAGGCCTATACTACAAAGTGTCGCGGTGAAATCACGATGTGCAACGGGCGTTTTTTAACCGACCTAACGTCGGTTATTAGAGGGGGGTGGGTAGTGAAAGGGGACTCCTGTAAACCATGTCCATGTGTCCATGTCAACATTTCTTGTCAACATGTGTATAAAAGTCCATTTGTGACCTTAGTTTTCAACTTAGAGTAATGAAATTTGGTACAGGTATGGTGCTATGGGCATGGATCTGCTAAATGTTGAGAAATCCAAGATGGCTGCCATTTTGGCGGCCATTTTGGCAGCATGTAAACGATGTCCATGTGTCCATGTAAACATTTCTTGTCAACATGTGTGTAAAAGTCCATTTGTGACCTTAGTTTTCAACTTAGAGTAATGAAATTTGGTACAGGTGTGGTACCATGGGCATGAATCTGGGACATGTCGAGAAATCCAAGATGGCTGCCATTTTGGCGGCCATTTTGGCAGCCATCTTACTTCATTCTTGAACTGCCCATTGTGACCTTAATATTTCACTTACAGTTATGAAATTTGGTACAGGTATGAGACTCTGGGCATGGATTGGGAACATGTTGAGAAATCCAAGATGGCTGCCGTTTTGTGGCGGCCATTTTGGCAGCCATCTTTCTTCATTCTTGAACTGCCCATTGTGACTTTAATATTTCACCTACAGTTATGAAATTTGGTACAGGTATGAGACTCTGGGCATGGATTGGGAACATGTTGAGAAATCCAAGATGGCTGCCATTTTGTGGCGGCCATTTTGGCAGCCATCTTTCTTCATTCTTGAACTGACCATTGTGACCTTAATATTTCCCTGACACTTATGAAATTTGGTACAGGTATGGGACTCTGGGTATGGATTGTGAACATGTTGAGAAATCCATGATGGCGGCCATTTTGTAGTGGCCATTTTGGCAGCCATCTTGGCCGCCATCTTTCTTCATTCCTGAACTGCCCATTATGACCTTAATATTTTACTTAGAGTTATGAAATTTGGTACAGGTATGGAACTCTGGGTATGGATTGGGAACATGTCAAGATTCCAAGATGGCAGCCATTTTGTGGTGGCCATTTTGGCAGCCATCTTTTTTTATTTATTGAACTGCTGATAGTGACCTCAATATTAGTGACCTCAATATTTCGCTTAGAGTCATGAAATTTGGTACAGGTATGGGCCTGTGGGTATGGATTGTGAACACATTGAGAAATCCAAGATGGTGGCCATTTTGGCAGCCATCTTTCTTGATTTCTTGAACTGCCCATTGTGACCTCAATTTTTCGCTTAGAGTTATGAAATTTGGAACAGGTATGGGGCTGTGGGTATCAGTCGGGAACATGTTGAGAAATCCAAGATGGCAGCCACTTTTTGGCAGCCATTTTGGCAGCCATCTTTCGTCATTCTTGAACTGGCCATTGTGACCTTAATATTTCACTTACAGATATGAAATTTGGTACAGGTATTGCCCTGTGGGTATGGATGAGGACCATGTCGAGAAATCCAAGATGGCGGCCATTTTGGCAGCCATCTTTCCTTTTTTTTAGAAATCTGTTCAAACTGCATTGATTCTATACTAATAGTCTAGCATCTTCCAATCAACTATTTCTCCTATCTTCCAATATCAGTTGCTCAGTGGTTTAAGCAATGGCACCTTCAATTTCATTGCGCTAGGTCGGTTTTGAATCCGCAGAACTTAAAGTCAACAATTTGAGAAAATGAAAATTACCAGGTTGTAGAGAATGAAATTGCGAACAAAATGAACCTACTTAGAGGTTTCTACGATGATTAGAAGTGGTTTAAATTGACAGCAAAGTTGAAGGTGATGATCGAAAAGTTGAAATGAAGAACTGATTTGCTGTATATAGACGTTACCGAACGAGCGAAAATAAAGGGTCTTAATGAATAGTCGGAGCGGAAATGATGGTTTTATTACTTCAGGGAGGTTCTAAACTGCGTTGTGTGATAATTTGGTGAAGATCTGATGATTCTAAGTGGCTGAAATGATCCTGCAAGATTCACACCTTTTCCGAAAAATAGACCAGCATCAACACTGTACAAAACTTTTTTCTTTTTTTTTCAACGAATTCTCGGCAATGAATAAAGATATCTCTATGAAAAAACGAATTCATATGGTTTAAGGATTTGGGATTAAAGAGAGCCTAAAATTATAATTTTAGCCCCGTTAGAAGTGTCCGAAAAACTATCACAACTGTTTCGGCCAATCAGAGGGCAGAAGGACAACATCAACAATATTTCTATTTCCTGTCTGGCTGTGATTTGGTTGAAACTAAAACCTCAAACTGTAAATAAACAAGGCACAAAACACATAAAAGGTCAGTAAGTTACTTTAAGTTGGCTGATTCTTCATTAATTTCATGAAAAAAGAACTTAGAAGGGTGCTTCCTTATCTCTCACAAACGATCCAAAATTTCTGACAGTCAAATACCAATCCCATATGCTATCAGAACCTGTTTCGGCCAATCAGAGGGCAGGAAAACAATAACAAATATTTCTATTTCCTGTTTTGCCGTGATTTTGTTGAAACTAAAACCTCAAACTGTGAATAAACTATGCACAAGAGGCACCAAAGGTTTGAGGGCGCCTCAAGTTAGCCAATTCTTCATTCATTTCACAAAAAAGCAACTCTAAAAAGTGCTCCCTTGTCTCTCACAAACGATCCAAAAATTCTAACACTCCCATACCGATCCCATATGCGAGGTGAACTCGCAAATAAGGGTCTGTGTACCTTGACAACCACATCCACTTCCTGAATATGCAGATGAGGTCATCTCAGGTCACAGCCTTTTGAAGGCTAAAATCTTACTCTTCAGGCCTGTCACTTTCTTTGGGAGTCAATCTACCTTCATTTTATTGTGTTCTGTATCAAATGACTCCTAAAATAGCTAGCTTATAACTGTTTTACTGCCGTTTTGGCACTGTTATCAAAGCCAATTAGTTCCAATGTTTGCCACATGTAGGCCTTTTATCACTGCAGTAAACTGCTGGTGGCTCCACACAGTGTGTATGTCAGATATAGGGAAATAAAATGAGCTTACATGTATGTACATAGACAATTGGAATTTACATGCTAATTAATACAGTAATCACCACTATATAATTTGACAATTAAGGGATTCATCTAATATAAGCTGACATTGAAGCTCAAGAAAGTAGGAAGTGACAGAGGAAACAAAGGAAGGAAGGAAAAAAATAAAGGATGTAAGAAATTAACAAAGAAAGTTGGAGAGAAGCAATACATCATGAACAGAAAAACAAATTATAAGTATGGATGCCAGTCACCATATATGCCAGTCCTGTGATTTTAAGGCTTTTAAAAGAAAAAGGAATTGTTTCATAAACCATTTCAATCCCAATAAGGTGCTGCAGAGGGGTAAAACATAACAGTTCATAAACCATTAACAACAGTTTTTTCACAATTAAATTTTGTAATAGATTCAACACTGCATCATGTGTTATTGAGACTCTTGGCCAACTTCCTATTGGTCGACTCATTTATGATCGAAAATCTAGTTTGTTGATAGTTAATGAAGATTATGTAACCTTAAGTCAGTGCATGCGAAAGCAAATTGACTTTGGTCAGACATTTTGTCTGACGGAGGGAGAGTTCTGGTCAGACAATTTTCATATTAGTCAGACAAAAATGTGTCTTCCTGTCTGTCTAACTTACGAACGATCGTATGATACAATTTAATGCCTTAACTTGTTTGCGTTGATTTTCCTAGATTTTCCTACCCAGATTTTGGACAAATTCAACAGTTGCTTTTATTTTTTGCCAAATTTTGGCTTGGTGTCTTGTGGGTCAGAATTTCTCTGGCTTTGAGTCATCAGACTCTCGTTTTCTCTGTCTGTTTACCCAAGAAAGGAAAGCAGTTTTGTGTTTTGAGTAGGAAAACACAACACTCACAACAGTGTTCTAATGTAAATTGGTCACTCTTTTTAAATATGGTAAATTAGTTTGAAACTCATTGAATGATAAAATAAATCATGTTAAAAGTTGCAAACTTAAGCTAATTGGCATTATGACAGTTAGCAAAGAGTGGAGAACTGAGTTGTTGATTATAATTAGCTCTGTCAATTGGTCATGGGCACTGTCACCAGTTAAGAATTGCAATTTAGTCAATTAAGTGTCAAAAGAAGTTCAACACTGGCATAATTGCAATTTAAGGACCTGCTTATTGTTCCACTTCAAACAATTGCAAATTGCTATCTGCACTGCTGCAAAAAGATTTGCCGGTTCTCCAATAGAGCCCTAGTACTACCAACAGCAGCTGCTGTCGGATTTTTTGTCTGACCAGTGTCAGAGACAGGTCGGACAATCGTAAAAACGATCGGCAAAAGCCGATTGTCCGACGTCTTTTGCGCACACTGCCTTAAGTGTTGTTATGATTTCTTACTTGGTGAGCCATTTAAGTTATTAACTTTAATTTGTGCTGACTTTTAATTTTCAGTCACTTCTTACAATCAGGGGTATGGAAATAATTGTTTCCAATGTTGATACACATGTTGATTTAAATCCCTGATATATGTCATTGGAGGTTGTTATACGACAAGACTGAAATTTTTAAGCTATTTTGGAAGATATTTGAGATATTTTAATTATTTACCAAACTAAACTCTGACTAAACTACTAGCTCCACTTTTATGGTAACTACAGGCACTTCCTGTTCAGGCAGTCACTGCTGACAAGAGCACCATACAGATTAAGCTGTCGTTGTGCTAAGTGAGCTTCGCTCATGGCTGCCTTCGGCAACCATGAGCTGCGCTCATATTAATCACATTCATTAATCACAATTAGATTTATTAATTACATTTTGGCTTTACTGGTCTCTTTTATATCTATTAATAACATGTATGTTCATTAATATTTATCATATACATCACATTTTAAAACTTGTGAATCAATCTAATTCTGTATATACCACACATCAGGCCAATTAAGGACTTAATTTTTCCAATCCGCTGGCTATGATTTATTTCTTTTGTAGAACTGCCAGATGCCGAATCAGAAGAAGCCTGACGCCATGCACCCACAAAGATTACCTTTCTCTGCCAACTTCGTACCGTTGGCCACAAGTGCGCAGATCACCATTCCAATACTCATATACTTGCCCTATGGGTGGGTTCTGATGCTTCAGTTTTTCTGCAATACATGTACTAATTGACTGACAGTGGATACCGCAGACAAAATTCGCTTAATGATGCTGTACCAAGTATGGTATCATAAGAAGTAAAGGCACTGATGGTGGAATTCCACAAGCCCCTCCTGTTCTCTCCTCCTCCTCTCGATCCTTCCTCTCTTCTTGGGGCAACCAGCGAGCTCGAGCTGGTTGTTTGGCTCTTCACTTCGTTTCTCCCCAAGCAGGGAGACTTTATCGAGAGACTCGCTATTTAATCATTCGATATCTGTACAATATTGTATTTGTATTATCTACACTATGTATAATGACTCTAATTGTACCCTTGTTGTCAATTTCTTTTTGTCATACATTTCTTGAATTTCCACATTTGATTCGATTCCATTATATTCAATATAAATTTACAATAAACATTTTATAACTCCATCCATTGGCTCCTGGTCGTGGTTCAACAAAAGACTATTATTCTAGCTTTACAGATGGCATTCAACTCTGAAAAGGGAACACCGAGAAGCCCTATTGTTGCTTTCATATGCACAATAATTGATTTTTATTATTGCATTTTATCTCTTTCAGTTCTGTAAGCAGATATCCTTTCTGTCCATAATAACCCAGATATTTTCTGTTGTTATTTTGTCTTTACACCAAGTTATCGTGTTATATTCTATGAGTTTCTAATTCTACTAATTTTCTATATTATTGGGGTCCTTTCCCAAAATGTAGATTCGTGTCCAATAAAAACTTTGCAGCAGCTTGTTTGCAAGGTTAGCGGATGTGCTGGAGTGGGGGCTATAGAAGTGCAAATGAAATTGTGAAATACATTCATATCACTCAAGTGAAAGATCTATCCATCTATCCATCTATCTGTCTATCTATCTATCTATCTATCTATCTACCTATCTATCTATCTATCTATCTATCTATCTATCTATCTATCTATCTATCTATCTACCTATCTAATCTATCTAATCTATCTATCTATCTATATATCTATCCATCCATCCATCCATCCATCCATCCATCCATCCATCCATCCATATATATATATATATACTTACAAACTGACCTACCTAATTACCAACATACCTATAGATCTACATTCCTATACCTACCATTCTGATTGGGACATTATCATATTTCATTATTTTTACTTTTTTGAATACTCTAGATCTGGACTGACTTGCAGGTAGATGGGTTCAATGTGGGTTTATTGAAAACAGAAAAAATGTTTCGAGTGCATCACTAGTGGTGGATCCAAGAGACCTGCGCAAGGGCAACATTGTACATACATTAGTCTACATTTTGTTAGAGAATTTAAATTAGATCTAACACCGATGTAGAGGGGTGACACTGACCCATAAAACCTAACTGTGTGTCAGACCAGTGACTTGTATAAATCACCAATAGAAAGACAATACCTAGACAATACTAAATTAATCATTATGTTATAGAATGTGAATATTGTTATTATCTGGGCAATATAGCCCCAACTTGTGCAGTTGTATAATTGTCAAGATTTCAAGAAATTATTAGCTTAACAACAACAGGGGCAGACTCCCCTCAAATGAAATAAAGTAAATAAGAATAATATATACAGGCCTAGGCCTAATATAAGATCACGACACAAGTATTAATTGGATGGAGCAACTGTCGCTGATTGGTTGTGCTTTAAAATGATAATATGTGGCCAGTGGATCGCTGTCCGTCCCAGCACCTTCACTCCCTTCACATCTTCTCACCAGAAGGGGGTTTTCAAAGTTACCAGAATGAAATGGCAGACCCTTCTCATCAATTTTCTTGTATTTTCAGCTGCTCGATACATGGTGAGTAACAATTGCATTTGCTTCTGCATAACCGGTTGAGTTATTCATTTCTATAAATGCGTGGTGCTTTGTTTCGTTACAACTGCACACAAATTTCCAAACATAGTCCGGCCGGCTGAGCCTGAAAAATAAAGGGGAAGTCGCAAAATGGAAAAAAAAAAACAACTCCAGAACAGAGCAGGAGGATGTTGGATCTGAGTGACATTTGGCATTTAACAATCTAGTATTTATACTATCTTTGCAGTCTACTGGAACTGGCAATGCAAATGAGCACAAGCAACATCCAAATGAGCAAGATATGGCTTGAAACAAATTGTTTTCTTTCATACTGTGGGAATCTTTAATTGTTATGGATTAATAACAATAATATTGAATAACAAAATGAATGTTTATACTGTTAAGTTATTAGTGCCTCTGCAAGTTATACAGTGGACAATGGGAGAATCAAAACAAAGTGACATCACAAGTTTTGCTAATTAATCACACAATGTGTTTTTGGACATAAACAAAAAAATTAATGTTTATGAAAAGTTACATAACCAATAAATTAACATTTTTGGAAAACCCAAACAATCCAATTTAAGGAGTCCCTATGACACTACATGTCATCGGCAAAAAAATACCAGAGGGACTCAGGGAGTCTGCAATATTTGTATCACATGAAGGCTGCTGTTTCATAGATAGGCTCGAGTCAGTTTGCAATTAGTTATCACGTGCAAAGTCTCATCAGATGTGACTTTTTACCCCATGCGAAGGTCAAGAAGTCTCAACCATGGTTAACAAGTCACATGTAATTGTTATGTTACATTAAATTTATGGTGAGTCTTTCAAAACTACAGCAATGCCAAATCAACATCAGTAGATGGGTCATTCTACAGAAATGTTCCCATTTGGGTGGCAATTTTGCTGTTTTTCAAAATTTGTAAAATGAATGATTTAATTAGTGTGGAGGTCAAGATAGGTTCTGAAAAACATCTAGCAATGGTTGCAATGATTCTTTTCTCAATTTTAATTTGGCTAAAATTAACATGCTATTGCTATGACTGTCCATAAGCTTTAAAGTTAAATAGTTTGCCCATTACCATTTTGGCTTTTCACGCAGAAATGTTGGAAAATTGGGATTTTTACAAATTTTTGGGTTTTTATAAAAATTCATAGGACCAACATTCCAACTGAGTAGAGATGTTTAAAGAGGCATAGGCTATGTTAGACACCTAAATGAAAAATTTCATAGATTTAACTCCAAAATTGACTGAATCATACAGGTTTAATATGTATTTCTTCATATTTTTGGTAAATTGTCGTCCGTTCAACTTTTGCAGAGTATTTTGACCCACAAAAAACACACCTTGGGTATTTAATGCATAGAGTCAATGATGGTAAATCCGTCCACTTTTGGCTGAAACTGTATTTCCATGAAAATGATAACAGATACAAAAATAAAAATTACTCTATTGGAAAGGGCATATTTCGTATTATCAACAACATTTAAAAAAAATCAAATATTCAAATAATTATGCTGAAACCATGGCAACAAAGATTGAAGGTCATGGCACCTAAATCCGTCCACCCTGCTTCTAAATCCGTCCAGCAAGGATGGTAAATCCGTCCACAGGGCATGATGCAACCCAAACCTATCATATCTTGTTATTTTTTCAAAGTTTTGACATTTATTAAGTCTTACAAAGGTTTTTGTGTTGATTTTAGAACAATGATTCATTGATTGCATTTGTAAAAGAAGAATCAAATGAAAGAGGTTAGGTTAAATTTGAATAATTTCAATTGACCGCCTGAATTGCAATTAAAGAAAAATGTAATCCAATCAAAGGGGTAAAAGTGTTCCTATCTAAATTCTGTAATCAGTGGTATGCCATTTGTAAATATTTTATGTCATGAAAATACTTTAAAGTTTAATTTTGTGTGGGTGGACGGATTTACAAACCCCAATTCAAGCCACTTGTGAAATATTGACGGTAATTCCGTCCACTTTTATTTCCATTGTATTTCCTTTCAATGTGTCACAATTTTACAAATCCTGCAAAAATAATTTAATTCTATATCTCATTCACAAATTTTCATCTTAAATACATTTATTTGTTATCGAAAATAGGCCTAAAATATCGAAAATGCCCACACCTGATACTCTCAACATGGCTGTGATGACGTCACAGAATTTGATTGTATTTTATCCTTTGTTGTTAAATGGACCTGAAATATTATTCAAATTGCCGAAAACACCTAAAAAAAGTTAAAAGATGCTAAAAAACGAGTCTCTCTTGCTAATGGAACCAGCAAAAAAGTAACAGATATATCTATATCCTCATATGATAGGGTGGACGGATTTACCCTCCTGGACGGAATTACCATCCCTGACTCTACAATATGCTAATTTCAGCGTCAAAAGTACAGCAGTTTTTTAGTTCTGTCCCAGAAACAAACAAAAATTTCACATTTTTAAATGATTGTGAGAAAAGAATTTATGTCATGGGGATTAGACCTATAAAAGGCTCAACTGTGATAAAAGATACTACATTAACCCAAAAATGATAAATATACATGCCATAGTTCTGGCTTGACGCCCAATACACAAAAAAATATTTTTTCACATTTTTCAATAATTGTGAGAAAAGTATTAATCTCATGTGGATTAAACCCCTAAAAGGTACAACTGGGATAAAAGATACAATAATGTCCGAAAAATAAAAAGTATACATCCCATAGTTTTGGCATTATTCCCAATACACAGGTGGGATGCCCGTTATCCGGGCGCCCGCCCGCCGGACGGACAAATTTTCCCAAAGTAACAACAATACCTGTCGGCAATGTATACATTGCCGAGGGTAAAAATCACCCAGCCCCAATGGGCTTATTTGTCACTCTTAAATAATTTACATTGAAAATGCATAAGGTGGCAGCACAAAGATATCTTAAAAATAGCTGTTATTGATAAACACACTTTTTTCGTATACATGTATAAGAGGCATTATTTATAAAGATGGCAGTATATTTCTGACAATCATCATGATTGAGAAACATAAATGTGTCTATATAGCATCAATATCTTTGAATTCTGTGGATTTTTCCATTATCTTAGTAGGCCTACAACGTTTCTTTCTTTCACTTTCATGTTTTAGGCATTCACATAGAAAGTGGAATTCATCTTCTATCAATCGGCTATTACAGATTTTGCACATTCTATTATTGAGGCTTACATTTGAAAATCTACCTGTTTTTATTGCAAAAGGTAATATTCCTGATCTATAGATTGAACATACATCGATCTTTGTGATTTATTCAGATAATATTAAAAAATTCTAGAGGAAGAAAGATATCAGAGAAGAATAGGAAGAACAGAACCTAATTGTCAAGCTCGTTGTATTGCTGTAATAAAACACTACTGGGTCATTCTCAAATTTCGGGAAAATGTGCGTTACTCCAGTTCCATGACATTCATTTGCATGCAATTAATATCTGAAGCGTCACTCTACATCTGTTATTCATATTTCTATTTAGAGCCACTGCATTTGGAACAAAAAGTCATTTGTATACCTTTTTTTAGTGCACTATGTCCAGCAACCCATGCAAATCAATGGTTTTTCCCTGTCACTGGACCTGACATGAAAAAATCAAGTGTTCATTTTTCTCCTAATGTACCTTTTTTTTTTGCACAATTCATGACAATATAGAGTGGGTCGGGGCAAGAAGCCCGGGTTAGGTGAGAAGCCCCCCTAGGGTTATATCTAAACTTACATTTTTGGTGCTTTTTCTGATTGATAGGATTGAAGCTAGAGACTTTTTAGGTGATGTCACAAATTTTCAAGGCATTCAGCACCAAACCATAGTCGTAATTAAAGAAACAAAAAAAGGTGCATGGTTTTTGTAACTTTGATTAATTCTTTGAAAGTGGTTGTCAGAAATAACTTTGGAAATTTTTAAAAGTATAATGGATATCTGCATTGCTTCACTTTATGACCATCACATAAATATGATTTGGATAATTTTCTTTGCATTTTAGCTCAAAATATAGAGGTCAAATTAAAATATGTGGGTTTGGGGCGAGAGGCCCCACATGGTATGGGGCATGGGGCCCCCTTCACCGAGGCCTCGTAGCTACTCCGGAACCATTCAATAGTGTTTACTTTACCTTAAATCTTGATAGAATTGCTAATTGAAATAGAAAAAGTTTTGGCCGAAATTGAAAAAGGGCAAAAAATATTAAAAAATAAATGAATGAACAGAAAAATTCTGAAATTCAGAAAAGTGAATAGAATGCTTAAAAAATGATAGAAGAACCCCAAGAAATAACTTTCAAGCTGAATGCGCTCGCAAAAAAAATTGCCATAGGATTATAATAGGGGGGCTTCTTGCCCGATGGGTGGGGTAAGAAGGCCATTTCAATTTTTTTACGAAAAGGGCCGTAACTCCTTTATTAAAATTGGTAGACATTCGTTTCACTAGTTATAAGTAGAGTCAAGTGATCCCTTCCTGACAGCATAAGCATTCAAATAATCGACCACAAAAAGTAGGTCAAATCGCATCTCGAAGTTAAGGGGGGCTGCATGCCCCGCGCTACTCTACATGTATTAATGCATACATCATATTTAACTTTTTTGTTATTTCATTTCATTGAATTAATTGATGTAAAAACGTGTCACTAGTTTATGTCTTCTTTTTCCACTCCGTTCCTTGACATAGCTTGGCTCTCTATTAATTGTTTTTATGAACAATTTCCACTATACGAGGGGTATCCCAAAAGTTCTGACCATTTTTTTTGGCAGACATTTCTTTTTGAAGCAGCTGAACGAAATGTTCACAGAACAATTTCAGGTATTTCGCTATCTATTTTGAAAATATGGTACCTGTTCGAACATTTCAAATAACTTTTCTGTTGCCATGGAAACAGAAGGTCAGTGCACCCAGCGCAGCTCAATTTTTCAGGCCAAATCCAAGTGTCTAGGCTTGTAAATAACTAAGGAATTTACTGAAAATATGCAATGGATGATCATGAAAAAAATTATTTTGAAACCAAACAGTATCTCAAAGTTTTTCATTTAAAGTCACTGAGAATCAGTTTAACCCATGTGCTGGGGAGATCATCTGGGTCCTCCAAACTGGGCTGTTCCTAAATTGTGCAATTTCTGTGTATGTGGCGACTGCTTAATTTCTCGCTATTACTATTATTTCTTTAATTTTTGAACTGGTATATATATTTTATCATCACACAAAGTTATACAAGGCCAAATCTGGTAATTAAAGCAGATGAGATTGGGTTTTGAACCTAAGGTTCTTGAGCACTCCTCTTGACAGCAGATTGTTTCAGCCAAACCGTCTCAAGCACTGTTAGGCAACTGCTGGTAAAAGCCTTCGATAATTGCCTAAGCTGATCAGGTTGAAATATAAATAAATGTTTGTAATCTAATGAAAGATATCTTGAAAGACTGCAAGCTTATCAGGAAATACATTTTCATGCAATCATTTGCTTTTTTACTATAAATTCTCTGACCTTTAACACAACTTATTTGCTGAATTTCATCTGAGAAATTGAGTTGCGCTGGGTGCACTGACCTGTCGTAACCATGGTAACAAAACAGTAACTTAAACACTTCTTACAGTCTTGATTTTTTCAAAATAGATGGTAAAATACCTAAAATTTGTTCTGTGAAAATTTCATTTATCTATTTCAAATAGAAAGGTCTGCCAAAAAAATTGGTCAGAACTTTTGGGACACCCCTCGTATGCTGTTAGATGCACAGGTGCAACACCTACAACAGCTTTGCAAATTTAATTAAACAGGTATTCAACAAATTAAGGCATAATCATCATTGGAAACATGTTTTGGTCCAACCCGATGTCCCGTCCGTTCCCTTCATTTCCGAGCTTACAAATGATACTTTTTCAAAGAAATTTAATGTATATATTGCTGAGGGTGACAGTTTTTGATAGAATGCAATCATAATATCGTATCTCTCAAATAGAATGCATTATCAGGAGAAAACCAAACCGTTCCTGTCCACTCCGTTACCACAAAATTAGCACAAAATGCGCACAAAATTGATAGTTAATTTCAAAAATCTAGTGAGATTAAGTATTTCTGAAAAAAAAATAGACTTACATCAATTTTTTCCTTTTTTTTAATTTTCAAATAGAAGGGTTTTTGCATCGAAGGTCCCCTCCATTACCACATTTTCCAGGGCACTTTGTCCCGAAATTTGAGAATGGCCCTACTATGACCTGCACATGAAAATGTAATTTTGGAGTTGGTGCTGCCTCTTCGTGCATGCTATTAATTGCATAGTTACAGCTGATCGCTCCCAGCCAAAGAATTACAGTGCACCAAAAAAGTTATGGGAAAAAATCAGTAGCTCCGGTTTTTGCCTCTAATTCCCTACAAATGCATTTACAGTGATAATTATTGATGTTCTATCCCTTCAATAGACATCTGCTGAATAGGTCTGGCTATAGTTTCGTGATTTTATGTTGCGATATAGATAGGCCAGTGAATCTCAGATAACCGCACCATTTTTTGCCAACAAAAAAGTTATGGGAAATTTTCATAAGGTAGTCAAATACTGAAATGGAAGCATTTTGTTTTCTAGAAGAAGGGAATTGACTCAGGGAAACATTTTAATGGAAACTTATAGTTACATTTTCATGAAATATGTATTTTAATTATATTAATAATGTAATATGAAATAATTCTCAAATTAATGTATATAGCATCTAAATGTCATTGTAATGATGAAAATACGGACACAACATTTATTACAAAATTTGTCAGTAGAGTCTCTTGTTTTTAATCAGAAAATGGTCTATTTGAGCCAAGACAAAAGTTAATTTAAGTTTTATGGCCACCAATGTGTTCGTACTGTTATTCAGCATCTGTAATTTTCAGAAATGTTGTATTATTTGTGGTGACATTGCATTAAAATATGACTTTAGGAAGTGAAAAATAGCCCAGGTAGTTTGCATGACAGAAATCACTGAAGCCACCACTTTATGCACCAGTCGAATTATTTTCTCAACTACATTGAAAAAAGTAGTCAAATGCTCCCTTTGTATTTTTCCAAATTCATTCATACCATGAGCAATTGAGCATATGTGAATTTACAAGGTTTACAAACAGATTTTATGCGATATCCATCAAATTGTATCAATTGGAATCATAAGGAAAAATTAATTTGGGCTTTTAGGCTTCTTGATTGTTTGTCCCATAATCCGCCAGTTTGCAACAGATTCTTCAATCATTGATTTATACTATCTTATCTTTTGCGAAACTTTTGAAACATTGTAAAACATAGGCTGTGCAGCAGCATACCCTCGGCTATTCAGCACGCTATTCCGCAGGGTGGGAGCGGGGGGTAGCAGGACAGGCCGCACTCCAAAACAATTTGGAGAACAGACAAAACTTGGGCACAGACAATAATTAAGGTTTTGAAGGCCATTAGCGATTTTTGAGTTCAGATTGACTTGACAGCTAATAATATTTCAGCCACTAATCTCTATGGGAACCAATTTTTATCTGAATCTATTTATCATTTGAGTTTTTTCTCTATCAACATTTTATTTGGCCTGTATGATTCAGACAATAAGTCAGTCATACCCTGTAGTTGTGTAGCAATAATAAGATGTTTAAAAATCCAGTTCCATTTTGCCATGACTTTCACAACTGATGTACATTGTATGTTTATTTTTTCATAAAAATAAACTTAAAAAACTAATGATAATCATTCTAGTATTGAGTGCATAGCCATTTTAGGGAAGAAAAATAAAGTAAGATAAAATGAAATTTGCAGAATAAAGTAGATTTTAACTAACAAAAGGAGATTTGGAAAATTATATTTTGAAAGCTTTTTTCTTCATTAAAATATCTCCATAATTTCGTGAATGCTGCTTTTGATGTGTTCTGCATATTACTTTATCTTCTGAAATTTACATCACTTAGGTTGGATATTAGCCATAAAGTTATAATAATTGGGAGTTCAAGATTTAGTGTCAACATTTTAAAATATTAACAAACAAATGCATGTGGGCCATTCCATGCCAAATCAGCCAGAATCAGAGACTTGCCCCAGGTCATCATCCCAGAACAAAATGAAAAAATTCTCAGATGTAGTGCTACCTAATCTAGGCACTTGGGCATAATTTAAAGTCTGTGCCGTCAAAACTCATGGAGATATATGATAATTAGAAATTTAGTGTGATTTTTTTAACTTTTTAGGAAATGCATTTTCGCCTGAATTTGAAGCAGTGTATAGAGTCACATTTTGCAACAACAGGTCTAATAGGACAATTGCCCCCATATTTTCAGTTTCTGGTGTCAGATTTGAAATATCTCTGTTACACAATTGGTGGCAGAACCCCAAAAATGGCCAAAAACTCAAATTTTCAAAACGGATGTCTATTTGAAAGCTGATAAATTTCAATGGGAAAATTTGCAATAACTCTTGCAATGGCTGTGAATATAAGTTCATAGTGTGTCTAAATACTACATTAAGCTTTAAATTTAAATAATTTACCCATTACCATTTTGGCAACATTTTGGCAACAACAAAAAAACAATTTTTTAATTGATTGTTAGCTTAGTTTATAACTAAGGTTTATTGAAGCTGGACAGAGGGCTGGCTGCCGCACACTCTTTGTTTGTAATTTAGAATTTGTGGAATTCGGTTGGTCTCACCTTTTTGTTGCTTTGTGTCTTCTCGCCTCCGTCTTTTCCAATTGCCTCTATCGTCTTGTAGTTTTTGGTCACATCTTTCTCAAGCTGTTAAATCCTTTGGATTCATATAAAAACCCCTTCCTTCCTTTCGCGGGGTCGCGCTCCTTCTTTTGCACTCACCGACGACACATCACTGAGGCCAGGCAGCTGCACTTCATCATCAAGCACTCCTGCACTTTCTTCGGGCGCGACGGACTCACCGCGCTGGGTGTCCACCTAGTCCACGTCGGTCTTCTTGGCTCCCCCGTGGCGAGTTTGGCCAGCTACAAGTCTTTGAAGTTGTTCTTCTAGCGGAGGCCGCGGATTTCCTCTGAGTCTCCAGAGAGTCTGCACGTTTATTCTGACGATTTCCAAGCCAACCGGCTTCACAAGAATTACCCCCTTCTTCCCTCGGAAACGTCAACGGTCCTACCAGTCTCGGCGACACCATACGTCTTGATCTACTGCGAGCTCTTCATTTAGTCGTCGCTTCTTATTTCGGTGAGCTCGCTCCATATTACATGACTTTTAAAATACTGACGGCTAGTACAAGCCTCTACGTATGTTAGACTATTCGTTACATTTAGTCGACACCTATCTTCTACGTATTTCGCCAGCTTATTCGCAGTACTATTGCCAAGTCAGTGTCATGTTCTAGGGCCACAGGCCCATTGTTGGTCAGAAACTCACTTTGTCCCATAACTTCCAGAACTCGGCTCCAAAAGCTCGTCTGCAACCATTGGGCGACAACTAGGATTCTCGGCGACACCACTTCGCGGCGACTGTCATCTACCAAGGGAACTGCCCGGCTCGTCGACACCCCTCAGGACTCGCCCACGGACGTTCTTCAGCCGACCTTCGCGTCCTATATCCTCGGTGAGCTCGTTCCATTCTCTCGGTTCTATATACATAAAAAAACTGACAGCTAGTACAGGCTGCAACGTACAAATAACTTCATCTACATTACTGCAATTTCAATTAGTATGAGTTGCAAAGGCCACTTGCTACGTAGCATTTTAACTTCTTCTGATTGGCCCTTGACTCATCATCAGCCAATTAGAGGACACTTAGTAACTACGTAGCAAGTAGTCCAAGCAACTCATACTTCTTGAAATTGCAGTAACTAAGGGTCGACAATTCTCCAACGTAATTTCTCGCTTATGTCTGCTGTTCAGTTTGTCTGATAACTAGGGCGTAGCCCTAAATTACGAACCGTTGCTCACTTTGTTCTCTGCCTTCCAGACAATTCCATGACGCGGAGGAAGTGCTCCACCTGTCGACGTCCTTGCCGCGGCCACGAGGGCCTCACTGGCCGAGGCTGCTCGGTTCGATATCTACAGGAATTGGCCGAATATTCTCGCCCCCAGCGTGTTCGTCTACCAGTCTCCTACGAAGAACTCGACGACGACGAGCTCGCCGACGCACGTGGATCTCAAGAATCCCTCGACTTCTCGTCCCCTCATTCTTCTCCGTCTAATTCTCCACGAGCGGCTTCCAGGTCGCCTACACCCCCGGCAGTGGCCTCCACGGAGGCTCAGAGGACCACCAGAATGGCCCAATCGTCTACACTTCTTGATTCTTCTGTCCTCTCCTGCTCGGCAGCCTCACATCAGGCTTCCAGTGCCCCACCATCTTCAGTCTCGAACTCTGCGACCAACTTCGTGGCGACCAGTCTGACCCCAGCCTGGCATCATCCCCTTATGTCAGACCGACACCCCCTAGGCGACCACCCCTGGGGTTCTGGCTTTGGAGGCCATGGCCCCCCTGAATTTGGTTTCCCCGGTGATCCATACAGGCAGCCCTTCACACCTGCCTCCACGAACCAACTATCGTTCTCAGCAAATGCCCCTCGTATGAGCCTCGCCCCTCGGTTTACTGAGCCCTTCCAGTTTAGTCGATACCCAGCCCCAGTTAGCTCGTCTTACTCCAGCTCGTATTCCACTTCGTCGAACTGGCAGCCCGAATCATCCAGTGCTGCCCAATCTGGCTCATACCCCGCTGCCCCCTCAAGTATTCAATCTGCCCCTGCCAATCTACACTCAATGCCATCTAGTGTTTATTCAGTACAATCAAGTGTGTATTCGACTCCCTCAGGTGTGTACTCTGCGCCCCCCGGCGCCTACGTCCCCCAAACTTCAACCTTCGACCCCCGAGCCCATCAACCTTATGGGCCCCGTTACCCCTCCTATGCCGACCATCGCCCCCCCTTCGGCGAGCATGTCCCTTTCTACACGGTTCCACAGGCTCACCAAGGACACCACCCCTTCTTCAGCACTCGCTCTGCCAGTGCTCCAGAACGTCTGGAGCGGCCCTTCATCACTGCTCGGCCCGGCCTCGACGGCCCCCCCTTCTTCGGTGCTGCTTCTTCCAACCAGGGCTATCGTGGCGCAGCCCCCCAGGGCCATCAGCACAGTGATCCTCACACCTCGGCTCATCTTGAAGTCGGCCTCGAGTTCCTTGATCACAGAGTTGTCTCCCAAGCACTCCGGGGTGAGTTTGTACAGCTAGAAGACTTTTTGAATAATTCATTGTTCGACTTTGGTGAGGAGATACGTCCCTCAATCGATAATTTTGGCAACGTCCAAATCAAATCCTGTAAAGCTAAAAGATCCATTAACTCCATGTTTCGCTGGCTTGAGGCCTGGGTTACTTATGAAATGTTACTTGTTCGTGTTTATGGATACGATGGTTATTTTCAAGCCGCTCAATACCGAGCGTTTCTCTTAAACATGAGCCAGAAATTTAAAACTGCCAACGTCCTCGCCTATGACCTTAGGCACCGTCAGAGATTAGGTCAGTTTAGGTCGTTAGATTTTTCCACTCTTCGTCACGAGTTATTCGTGATAACTTTTGATGCCAGCGCAGCCAAGCAGGTGGCTAGATGTAGCAAGTGTCAGTCTCCTGACCACCCTTCTTCTGACTGTCCTCGGCCCTTTCGAGGCAGCCGCCCTGTCAGGGGGGCGGGAAATAGTAGAGGTCAAGGCCCTAGACTCAGTAGCAAGTCCCAAGAGGTCGGTCAAGAAGTATGCTTCAAATTCCAGTATGGTAAATGTGACTGGGGTGAAAATTGCCGTCGACGTCACGTCTGTGCAGGATGTGGAGGTTCTCAGGCCCAATCTAAATGTAGCTCCCCAGGTTGTCGTGCCGCCTCCTCCAAGCCGGCAATTTCGTCCAGCTCTTAGTATTCCTTTCTGGACTCGTATGCTCCCACTAGTGTTCTCCGAGGACCACGCCTCCCTATTACTTTCTTACTTGTTAGAGGGCGTTCCGATCGGTCGTGCCCCAGCCTCCTCACAGGTCGTTTCCCATAACTGGCCCTCCAGTTTCGAACATCGGTCCCAAGTTTCCTCCATTCTCGAATCTGATCTAGCTGTAGGTAGGCTCTTGGGTCCCTTTCGTTCCCCCCCCTTCACCAACTATATCGTGTCCCCCCTTGGCGCTTTTCTCAAGCGCAAGTCTACCAAGGTCCGTCTTATTCACGATCTTTCCTACCCCCACGTTGGTTCTGTTAATTCTCTCATTAGCCCCGAGGACTGCACTTTATCTTATGCATCTGTTGATGATGCTGCCCTCTACTGTAGGCGTCTTGGTCCTGGCCCTCTCTTTTTGGCCAAACTAGACCTTAAAGACGCCTACAAACACATCTTTATTAGGCCAGACGACTGGCACTTGATGGGCCTCTCTTGGCCAGATTCCTTTGGGTGCACCCAGTTCTTCTTCTCCAAAGTCTTGAATTTTGGCTTGCGCTCTGCCCCGTATCTATTTGATCTCTTCGCTCATGCCCTCGAGAAGTTTATGGCCCACGCGGGTGTCGTCGACTCTGTGGTACGTTATGTCGACGACTTCTTAGTCATTTCCAATTCCTTCGAAAAATGTCGACAGAATCTGGATATTATGCTGTCCACATGTGAGGCAGCCGGGTTCACGGTCCAACCAACTAAGGTGACCGTGCCCGATCCGGAGGTCGAATTTTTAGGCATTATTATCGACACCCGCCTGGGTCAGTTGCGTATCTCTGAGGAACGTCTTCAGGACCTCAAGTCCGAGATAGAGGGTTGGTTAGACATTAGAACTATTTCCAAACGTCGTCTGCTTAGTGTGATAGGGAAATGTTCCTTTGCGGCCCGGGTCGTCCGCCAGGGCCGGGCCTTTCTTGGTCGTCTCTTCCAAGCCGCCAAATCCGCCACTGGCCTTCACCATTCCATCCGTCTTAACTCCGAGGCCAGGGCTGATCTCTCCAGGTGGGTCCAGTGCATCAGGGCCCACAATGGCATTTCTTACTACGACCCCCCCCTGGGACGACCCGGCGCACATTTACTCGGACGCCAGTGGCTTAGCCGCTGGCGCCATCTGGGGCTCGGAATGGTTCGTTCTCTCCTACACTGGCTCTCTCGCTTATATGACATCTCGGTCCATCAACTGGAGAGAATTTCACGCGGCTCTGTCCGCTCTTGTCTGCTGGGGTCCTCAGCTTCACTCTCGTTCTATTGTCTTTCACATCGACAATATGTGTGTTTGTCACATTTTGAATAGTCTCTATACCCCAGTTCCTGAACTGATGTGGTTTCGTTAGACAGTGGGCCTTGGTGGTGGAGAAATTTAACCTGGCCGCAGCCCCTGTCTACATCTCTACGGATCTTAACGTGGACGCTGATGACTTCAGCAGACTTAGACTCTCCGAATTTAGGGCCAGGAATCCTGGAGTCTCTCAGACCATGACCTGGCCCGACCAATCCTTTATATCGAATTCTGACTAGCCTATCTCTCTTTCTCTCTTATTTTCTTCATTTCTTTGTTTTTCAGGTCTGGATGACCGGGTGGAGTCTTTGGTCCAGGCCGGCTGGGCCCCTAAAAGTCGTGCCAGTTACTCAACGGCCGTTCGTCGTTATACAGCCTTCACCTCCAAGCACTCTATCGACCCCCTCCCACTTTCTGAGGTTAACATCTTACGATTCATCGCCTTTCTGAACACCGAGTCTCTTTCGGTTCGCACCATTCGTGCCTATCTTTCTGGTTTTCGTGCTTGAGTGATTTCTCTGGGTTTTCCAGAACCCACTATCTGGACACCTAGGGTCCAGCTGGCCACTAGGGCTTTAGACAGGTCTCAGCCCCCCTCCACCCTGCCCACTCCTATCACCTTTCCTATCCTTTCAGCTATGGTAGCCAAGCTCAAGCTTTCCTATTCCCTGGATAATATCTCTCTTGCAGGGGCCCTGGTCCTTCAGTTTTTCGGCTGCCTCAGGGCATCCGAATTTACCTCAGATGCTTCCCTCTCCAATTTCCCTCCTCGGTCCGCTGTTGTTTTCGATTCCCTTTCAGACCCACCTCTCGTGCGTTTTACTGCTAAGTCTTCAAAGACTAACCCTCACGGGTTCACAGTTGCTATCGGCTGCTCTCGCCACTCCGTCTGTGCCCCTTTATTTTACACTTCCTCATCTCTCGCTTCTCATTCCCATCCCATTATCCTTTATTTCCTCTCTCCTCCGGTGATCCTCTTTCATACCATGTATATAACACCTCCATCAAGTCTCTCGTCGCCTCTCTTGACCTCGACCCAGCCTCCTTCTCGTCCCATTCCCTCAGGGCCGGTGCAGCCACCCAAGCTGCCAATTCAGGTTTTTCGTCTCACGACATTCAGAGGCTGGGTCGATGGCGCTCTCAAGCCTACACCACCTACATGAGGCCTCATCCAGATTCGTCTTCTTTGTTCGCTTCTCATCTCGTCTCATAACTCTTCTCTTGCCTGGCCTCTCTCCACTCTTTCTTCCCATTTTTACCTCCACTGCTGCTCTTGGACTGGTTTTGTCTGGCTGGTCCGGAGCAGCAGCTCCTATCTGTGTGTCTAACTTTTCTTATCAGTGTTGTATGAATGTGTGTGTGAATGTCATTGTCTCATTTCACGTTCGCCAATAAATGGCACTGCGGCCCTTTTCATTCAATCTCGTCGTTTGTCCTCTGTCCAGTGGATTCAATGTGAGAAGAGTATTAATGCCATGGGGATTAGACCTATGAAAGGCTCAACTGGGATAAAAGATACCATATTTACCCAAAAATGATAAATATACATGCCATAGTTTTGGCTTGATGCCCAATACACAAAAAAATATTTTTTCACATTTTCAATAATTGTGAGAAAAGTATTAATCTCATGTGGATTAAACCACTAAAAGGCACAACTAGGATAAAAGATACAATAATGTCCCAAAAATAGAAAGTATACATCCCATACTTTTGGCATTACTCCTGTGATAGCGCGGCGTGGGTATAAAGTGTGCATACACTCTGTGAGGTCTGCTCTCTTCTGTGTCTCTGCTTAAACTACTGTCACTCAAGAGTCTCTCAACAGGTGGCATGGCAGTTCCTCCAAGAGTCACTCACAGGTGGCACCAATTGCAATGTAGGACACTGCGGCTCACTGCCACATTCCACCCAGGTTTGTTTTTATGCAGTTCGTCAAGTTCTTCAAGTGTCTTCTCTTTTGATCTTTATTTCTCCGCACCTCTTCTTCCACCCAGGTTTGTTTTTAGCACATCATCACAGTCTTTAAAATCGAAGGTTGGAGTCATGCAACTCCACAGGACATTAAAATCAGCAGTAAAACCAGGGTAGGAGCCTTGTAACTTCAAAAAAATCATGATAAAATCACAATGGTCAATAAAAACTGTATAGGGGTAACATTTTAGGAATTTGACTAAAGGACCTGGAGCCATGCAGTTCCATTGGAAGGATGAGTTTGGAGCCATGCAGCTCCATTGGAAGGATGAGCTTGGAGCCATGCAGCTCCATTGGACATTTGGACCATTAGACAAATTAGAAGATGGAATTACTTAAGGGCAATCTAATGAAGTGGGAGAATTTACATTAAAGGTCCAAGGTAAGGGCAATAGGAGAGCCATGCAGCTCCCAAGGACAGGTAAGGGCAATAGGAGAGCCATACAGCTCCCAAGGACAGTTAAGGGCAATAGGAGAGCCATGCAGCTCTCCAGGACAGGGAATTTGGGAGTCATACAACTCACCAGGAACATATCATTACAACACATGTGCAACATTGCGGTGGTCATCATGACAGACACTTCAGGTTGGGAACACTTGGTAATTCTGCTTATGGAAACGTCCTTCAGGCTGATATGTCACACTCAGATGTCTATCAGGCTCAGAAATTATGTCACAATCAGAGGATCCACTCATGAAGCCTGAGCTGCTGGTTTCTTGAAACTGCTGAACCATTGACTTTCTTCTGAGGTATGGGATGCGATGATTCTTCCTGCGCTGTTGTGGCTGATGGACCAAGTTCAGCAGATGTTTCTCTTCTCTTCCTTTAATCACTTCAAAGCTGATTAGCACGTCATGGACTTGGATTGTCTTCTTGCTGGTCTTAGGTTTCCTCTGTCGAAGTCTGTTCTTCTTTACTGGTCTTGGGTAAAGGTAGTTCCTCCTTGAAGTTTCAGAGCATGACGAGTCACGAAGACGGGATGGCTTGTAGATGCAATTTGATGGATAGACGTGCCTTATTGTCTCATAGAAAGGATTGGCATGCACTTGAGCATCATGTTTAGGAACCTCAACATCTGGCATCGGATCACATGACTTAAGAGAAGGATATGGATCATCCTGTTCAATGGGCAGCTGTTCAAAGGTGGGGAAGTCCATTGATGCAATTTCATCAGCACTCGAACTGAGAATTGCCATAGTCTTCATTATACACAAAGTGTCACTTATCTTCATGTAAACTTTCTCCATCTGCTGTCGTTCTTTCACAAATTCTGCAACTGTGTCACACATCTTCTTGCGCAGGTCCTCGCTTCGCTGTCGTCCTTCTGCCAGTAACACTTCATGATGCTGCAGTTCTTGCTCCAGTTTCACCAAGGATGGCTGCTTCATATTGCACAAACTTAGCTGGTGTTCATCAGAACAGGAGTCATTTTGAACAAGGGAGCATGGTCCTTGTCCGCAGAATGTATCATTCACAATAGATGAGGGAAGCAGGCATTCACTTGCTGTGGAAGGGCTGGTCAGGCATTGACCTGTCATGGAGAGAAGGGGAAGAGTTGAAGAAGGTTGAGACACATAGTTTGTAGATGAGCAGCTTTTCAACTTCGTAATTTCTTCATTTGCAATCATAGAGTTTCGCAGACATAGGTTATTGTCCTGACAGTCACTTTGAGCGACTCTGGGAAGCTCCATTAGAAAGTCCAATGTTCCTTCCAAACATCTCCCAAAGTTCCGCCACAGAAGCAGAAGCCAAGTCTATATCCATTTCTGTAGACATGACAGGTGACAATGATCGTAGCTATTATTTTATGAATAATGTTGCATAATCCAGCATAATCCACTCTCTCTTTTTTTTTTTTTCTTTTTTTCTTTTTTTTTTTCAAAAGTCAAACAATCGACAATAGGCAGCCAAATAAATAAATCAGCATGCTGCACAATGTGTCAAATAAATATTTAGACTCCCAAATAAAATTGTATTTATACAAGTCAAAAGTCAGCATTTCAATTCTCTCAGCTCTCAGCACAGTCAAAAACGTTTCTTTCAACTCCAGAATATCACAATAGTCTATAATCCACTGAATGAACAATGTTTGTGACAGCATTCACACACCACATTGGAGAAACAAAAACTTTCAGCTTGAATGTGGGTTATCGTTCATGCATGGAGAGTTCAACAGCTGACTGGAGTTTTGCTGAGTCAGTGATCAGTCTTTAAATCAAAGTGTAAAAATATGAAAATTTTTCACTGACTGTCAAAATAATTAGAAAATATAAGAGAGAATGACGTAATTGTTAATATTTTGTAGATGATTGGCTTGTATTTTAGTTCATATGAGAGGATTGATGTGGATTAGAAATATAGATACTCATGTTGTCAGGATGGCTGTCCATGCTTCTCCATTGGCATCCAATGCAGAGTAATTTTCCTGGCCTCCAAATGTCAGGAATCCAACATCACAGGCTGCATATAAAGGTCCATGAGCTCCTTCTCACAGATAATTCACAAACAATCCCATTCTGGCACCAATGTTATAGCATAAAGTGGGTATAAAGTATGCATGCACTCAGTGAGGTCTGCTCTCTTCGGTGACTCTGCTTCAACTACTGTCACTCAAGAGTCTCTCAACAGGTGGCATGGCAGTTCCTCCAAGAGTCACTCACAGGTGGCACCAATTGCAATGTAGGACACTGCTGCTCACTGCCACACTCCCAATACACAAGTGGGACGCCCGTTATCCGGACGCCCACCCACCCGCCGGACAAATTTTCCCAAAGTAACTACAATAGCCGTCAGCAATGTATACATTGCCGAGGGTAAAAAGCCCTGAGAGGTGCTGAAAGCTTATTGAGATGCTATACCAAGTAAAACTAGATTTCATACCGCTAGCGGAATGTGACGAGGTGCTTGCACTGGCTCTTACAAGATGGCTTATATTGAATTGCCTTGTAATAGTCAGTAAATTGTTGGTGTTTCTTGTTTGCCTCATTTATACATAAAGAGTCTTGACGAGAAATTGTGTGTTATTGCTCAATATGTAATATATACCAAACGTGTTCAATGACTCAACTTGCTTTTTGTTTTAAATATAAATATAAACAAATGCATTTAACTTTCTAGGGGAAGAGGGGGTGAAAAGTCACAGGGGTAAAAAGTCACATGCCTTTTTGATCAACTAGCAGTGACCTAATTCTTAAGCTTAAATCATCATTTGGGACGCTTTTATGAGAAGAAGGTCTGTAGGGAATATGAAAATTATGCTCATTATGCAAAGTGGGTTTTTACCCGCCTCATGCATTTTTGGTGTCCCAAACATGTTTTATTGACTCTGAACTTTCCGTATTAATGTCTGGCCACTGTGACATAAGAAGTTGTGCTATTGTTTTAAGGTCTTTTGAATAATAGTCTTTCATGCCGTGAATCCATTTTTGGCCATATGGTCACCAAGTTGCCATGATCATGTGTCGATTTAAAAAACAGCTGAGGGGTGAAATGTCACACTATGACATTTCACCCCAGCACTGTGATATTTTACCATAGGGTACCGTGAAATCAGTATTCTGTGCTAAGGAAAGTAAAATATTCCACACTTGAGGCTTTTTATTATTAATTTTATTATCATCCATCATCAATAATACATCTGAGAGAGTATTGCAGCAAGTTTTCATTACGCAAACTTTGGGAAATTTCTGACGCAGGCTTTGCTGATGGTGCACTGTCAATGCATGCTCATTGCTCATAGCTTTGGAAGGCTCACTATAAATTTCATGCACAAGGATGAATATCAATTCTAGGTCTGCATATTACCTCATATAGTGTTGTATGTTCACAACAATTGCATTTGACTTGATACCCCGCGGTTGTGACTTCTTGACAAAGGGGTAAAAAGTCACATCGGATTTTGCCTTAAAAAATTGTGAACTGACTATTTACAACACAGCAGCTATCATGTGACACAAACATAGTCAACTAAATCCTTCATAATTGTGCCAAAGGTCATTCAGATCTAACAAACACCAGCTCTGTTCTGGGGCTTTTTTTAATTTTGTGACTTCTGACCCCCGCCTCCCCTATTTCAGCCCAGGTCCGCGGAAGAAACTTTTTTTAAATTAAATTGATTTTCAGGGAAGAGGAAGAAAACATTTGTGCAAAATATAGAGAGGTATCATCCCGGGTGTGTCAGCAGACAGATAGATCGATAGTTGTTAACTAAAACATACATAGATAGAAGGGTGCATCATCTGCCCCCTAAAAATGAAAAACTTGAAATATTCATTTGTACTTTTGCCACATTGTTCCTTTGCCAGCAGAAACACACTCTGCAAAATTTCATTAAGATCGGATATGGCCTTAGGGTGGCACTTTTGCATTAAAGTTGAGTCCAAAATTGTCAAAAAATTATGCTTTGAAAAGTCGCGGTTAAGAATATTTAGGTTATGGTTGGTTGTATGATTTCAATTCATATACCATTGTTCTAAGAAGAAAATTGTCTTTAATTTGAATGGTAGAAAGCTATATTTCTGAACATTTCTCATGCTTGAGTTTTTTGGAAAGCCGAAAGTTTTTGACTATTAAGACAAAATGTTTGAAATAATCATCTTAAAAGGTCAACTTCTGTCTAACTTTCACATGATCATTACAATAAAACATGAGGAATGTTTTGCTTAAGAAAGTTGGAAATTTAATATGTTATTTAAATAGTTATTCATCAAATTCAAATGTGCATATTTGCATAAATTACATGTAAATATGAAAAATACAACAGTTCATTGATACACCATTCTGCCTATATTTTTCTTCTTACAACATCATAATTCAATCATGGTTTTATCAGATGATGCAGTGGACCACATCGTCCCTTTGTGGGCTTCTTTGAGTTCCCAAAGTCATATAACAGCCTTTTTTTGATTTATCACATTTTTTCTGATAAAAAAGAAAATATCTCCACACAATTGCGACTTGGAAACCATTGATGTTGGTATTCAAATTAAAGTTTTTTTTCTAAGGGATCTAACTGTGCCATCCAGAAATCAGTTAAATTAAAATTAGCGATATTATTCATAACCACGAATCGCTGAAATATGACCCAATACTGAAATTCCAAGGCTGTTGTGCCACCCTTTGGCATTAGAATTTTTTCCTAAAATTTTGCAGGGGTTCTTTTATGACATAGGGGAACAATCATGCAAAAGTGCATGATGTTTTGAAGATATAGGGGCAGACGATGCACCCTAATAGATAGATAGATAGATAGATATATAGGAAGATAGATAGGTCCATTTTCGTGAAACTGACTTGGATTAATTGTAGGGGTGTCACGATACACCTATCCTAAGATACGATGCATACCTCGATACCACAGCCACGATACGATACACGATACGATACATTCATCATTGCAGATTATGCTAAAAGACAGCTTTGCAGCACACATTGTTTCTAGTTACCACAAGGAGGCAGCACTGACCAAAGTGAACTAACTTTCGTTTGGCTCAAATTTCGTGAGATACAGTGACGCAGATTTGCAATGCTTGCAAAATGTGACAATTTGAGATGTTTTCTGAGGTTTTACTGGGGTCTTTTTCAATAAAAGTATGTATCTCGGTACATGGCCAACGATACGATATGTGTATCTTAAGGCAAAATATCGCGATATATCGATGTATCGAAATTTCGTGACACCCCTAATTAATTGACCAAATGCCTGTGATATTGTCCAATAATATGAAATCGCACAATATTTTCATGGCATAATCATTTTGAATGCTATTAAACTGCTATTCAAACACTGGCTATTGTCTCAATTGCTATTCAAACAAAGGCCATACATGTCTATTGTGAGCAATGTTGCATTGGCTATTGTATGAACATCCATGAGACATTATAACTTTTAGACAATTTTTCTTTTTTTTAGCTTTTAAAATTTTTACTTTATTGAATTTCCCTGCATTTCTAACAAGCAAATAATAATATAATATGAGCGCAGCTCATGGCTGCCGAAGGCAGCCTTGAGTGAAGCTCACTTAGCACAAGGACAGCTCATTCTGTGTGATGCTCCTGCCTACAGTGACTGCCTGGACAGTAAGTGCCTGTAGTTGCCATAAAAGTGGAGCTAGTAGTTTAATCACAGTTTAGTTTGGAAAATAATTAAAATACCTTAAGTATCTCCCAAAATAGCTTTAAAATTTCAGTCTTGCCCTATAATAAAATAAAAAAAACCTCCAGTGACATATTTCAGGGATTTAAATCAACATGTGTATCAACATTGGAAATAATTATTTCCATACCCCTGATTGTAAGAATTGACTGAAAATTAAATTTCATTACAAAAGTTCATGACTTAAATGGCTCACCAAGTAAGAAATCACAACAACACTTAAGGTTACATAATCTTCATTAACTATCAACAAATCATGTAACAGTCTAATAGTAAACAGTCATCTCTGAATAGCTATGGTTTTATTGATCTCAGTTATGTAACATCAACAATTTAACAAAATAGATCCAAATTTAGCATAGATTTGAATTACACAGCTGTCAGTGCAATCTGTCTATTAATCATTATCTATCTATCTGTCTATCTGTCTATCTAATCGTATCTATAGATCTGATATTATCTATCTAATCTTATCTATCTGCCTATTTGCCCAGTCCTTTAAAAAGATAAATTGGCCTTCTGCATGGAAAGTTTAACACTTAAGCAGTAGTAATATGACATTGCTGCGCGAATTGCATGGCAGTGGCATTTACATATTAAATTAATGTGACCTCTGATGATCAAATATCAAAATTTATTGGTCATACATATATGCATATGACTGAACATTTTTAACTGATTTAGTTAAGACTGTGTTATTACATGTATCTTCAGAATTATTAGATAGGTATTGGTTTTTTTTACCCTCGGCAATGTATACATTGCCGACGGGTATTGTAGTTACTTTTGGAAAATTTATCCGTCCGGCGGGCGGGCGGGCGGGCGGACGGACGGGCGGGCGTCCGGATAACGGGCGTCCCACTTGTGTATTAGCAGTAATGCGAAAACTATGGCATGTACATATTTTATTTTTTGGGTATTATTGTATCTATCATCCTAGTTTTACATTATAGGGGTCTAATTTTCCGACATTTCTGTCTGAAAAGCTAATAATGATTGAATTTAAAGCTTATTACAGTTAAACATGCTATAAAAGAATATTCACAGCTACTGAATGACTTATCAAAAATTTTTACATGGAAATTTATGATTTAAAATGCAACAAATTGCTCAAATGTCCATTTCCCCCCAATTTCATTTCTGATGTCATGCTATGCTTTGGAATATTTAGCAAAATAAACAGGACAATGTATCATCATGATGCTAATTTTGAGCCATATGAATCTTTTTAATTCATACCAGTTTGTAAAATTTAATTAATATTACAGATTTTCAGATTATCGCATATCAGTTTTTGCATGGTAAGTCAAAATTTCTACTAACATGTCTAAATTTTACTTTTTACTATTCTTTTTCAAATATTGTCACTTGGAAATATATAAGTGGACTTTAAAGCAAACAACGAAATATGCATTTGCTTGTTACTTTTTAAAGATTTTGACAAGAAATCTTGAACTCTCAATTTTGACCTTCTGTAACATGCCAATTTTTTTTTTAATTACCCTGTATTCAGTGATCTAATTCCTAAGCCACTCTGTCTGATTTGTTCATATTTAATTTTCATGACAAAAATCAAAATAACAGAAGGCTGACATTTCTTTATTTTTTTTAAATTCTATATCACCAAGGTTAGATTTTAATCCATACCCTATATCTGCAAATTTCAATATGTAATTTTTCATCTTCAGATATTATTTAGATAAATTTGCCTTTTAATTATTAATTTCAAGACTCATCACAATTTATTTTAGCATTTTGAAGAGAACAAATATCTTCAATGGTCAGGGAGGGGGTAGAGTATTTGTTGAGTGGAGCCCTGGTGCCATGGAGTCTGCATTACATAACATGATGTCAGAGGCTACTGTCTGGCCTGCTGATTCTCTCCCAAGACCAAAACCAAGAGGGTGGCTACAATCAGTTACATAACATCCACAGCTATGCACAAAATTTCCTTTTTTTAAGAAGTGAGTCCAAACTGCATTGATTTCACTTTAGCTCTTTTGCTTTGAACATGAAATTAAATTTGAAATTTGAATCACAAAACTGGGCAAAGTAGATGCTGAGATATGACTTTTAACAATCAAGCCCATGTGAGGCTTATGGGCTATGTAACATGTGCAACCATGCAGTGCTGTAAATTAAAGGGTGGTTACAAAATTGTATAAGAAGAAAAAAGTAATAATTTAACAGTTTTACTTGAAACACATCTTTATGTTATCTATGTGTCAGTAGTGCCATTAGTGTTATTTTTTCCAGACAGTTCAGGTATGGTTCTTTTGTTTTTCTTTTCAGCTATTGTTATGCCCCTATTGTGGTACCCCCATGACCATGTTTGAACAACATTTAAACCCTTTTAGTGCATGCTAATTAGGGTGCATCGTCTGCCCCCAAAAAATGAAAAACTTGAAATATTCATTTGCACTTTTGCCACATTGTTCCTTTGCCAATAGAAACGCACTCTGCAAAATTTCATTAAGAGCAGACATGGCCTTAGGGTGGCACTTTTGCATTAAAGTTGAGTCCAAAATTGTCAAAAAATTATGCTTTGAAAAGTCGCGGTTAAGAATATCTAGGTTATGGTTGGTTGTATGATTTCAATTCATATACCATTGTTCTAAGAAGAAAATTGTCTTTAATTTGAATGGTAGAAAGCTATATTTCTGAACATTTCTCATGCTTGAGTTTTTTGGAAAGCCGAAAGTTTTTGACTATTAAGACAAAAGGTTTGAAATAATCATCTTAAAAGGTCAACTTCTGTCTAACTTTCACATGATCATTACAATAAAACATGAGGAATGTTTTGCTTAAGAAAGTTGGAAATTTAATATGTTATTTAAATAGTTATTCATCAAATTCAAATGTGCATATTTGCATAAGTTACATGTAAATATGAAAAATACAACAGTTCATTGATACACCATTCTGCCTATCTTTTTCTTCTTACAACATCATAATTCAATCATGGTTTTATCAGATGATGCAGTGGACCACATCCTCCCTTCGTGGACTTCTTTGAGTTCCCAAAGTCATATTAACAGCCTTTTTTTGATTTATCACATTTTTCCTGATAAAAAAGAAAATATCTCAACACAATTGCGACTTCTCCTAAATAGAAACCATTGATGTTGGTATTCAAATTAAAGCTCTTTTCCTAAGGAATGTAACTGTGCCATCCAGAAATCAGTTAAATTAAAATTGGCAATATTATTCATAACCGTGAATCACTAAAATATGACCCAATACTGAAATTTCAAGGCTGTTGTGCCACCCTTTGGCATTAGAATTTTTTCCTAAAATTTTGCAGGGGTTCTTTTATGATATAGGGGAACAATCATGCAAAAGTTCATGATGTTTTGAAGATATAGGGGCAGACGATGCACCCTAATGCTAATACATACAAATTTATCAGTTACTGATAAAAAATTAAGTCTATATTTAAAATAGTCATATTTTGTTTTTCTTAAAAAGTATGTATTATGGGCCTGTACATCTTTTTAGTGTTAATACTAAAATAGATTGAATAGGTAGACACAGCCACTATTTCTGTTAGTCATAATCTTATTTCTAGTTCATGATAGAAATAGGCTGATAGACAGGTAGAAAGATACTTTAGGGAGCTGATGTTGTAATTTTTTCATTTAGTTACAATTTTCAATTAAAATAAAGAAATACAGCAAGTTGAACTCAGGATAATAATAATTTAGAGGTAACACGTAAAATAAATCTTTGAAACAGTAAAGTAATTCACTAGTGCCAGCTCACAAATGTGCATAATTTTATGTAGCTATCATAAAGATCAAGGCTCTTGACCATCTCATAGCATAGAATAGAATATAATTTTTTTGGCAAACAAAATACAATTACACTTCAACATAACAAATAGCACAATTAAAATACCAATAGAAAATAGGAACTGACACAATGAATGTGTATTTGTTCCCTAGCAATTATGCAATATAATTTCTTAATCTTTAAGTAACAAAGAATGAATATATATAGGAAATAAAAATCAATAATAAAACTGATAAATTAAAAACATTGATAAGTACTAGCATTTACAAAAGCGGTAATGACTATAACCTTAATAATAGTTAAGAATTACAGAATTACAAAGGAAATTCTAGATAGAGATTACAAATTCCTAAAAATAATAGTTATTTTCTTTTTGAATGTAAATTTACTACAATTTAAATCAATGACGTTTACAACAGAATTCCAAATTTCTGCACCTTTAAATCTAACATGCATTTTAACAATTTCTAATCTGCAAAATGGCAATCGAAAGTTATTCATATTTCTTGTTCTATAATGATGAAAATCAGCTTGATAATTAAACATATCTGAAAATATTCTTGGTAATTCACCTTTTACAAACTTATACATAATCATCATAATTGAAACTTTATACAATTTAGGTAATTGTAAAATTTTAAGTTCATTAAATATACTATTCGAGGGTGTTCTTCGACTAACACCTTTAATTATACGAACCACCCGTTTTTGCAAAACTAATAGCGAATTAATATAATTAGCATAAGTATTTCCCCATATTTCAATACCATAATTAAGATAAGGGTGGAAAAAACTATAGTATAAAGTAAGTAATGTATTATGATTTAAGTATTTTTTTGCTTTACAAATTATTCCAATAGATTTTGACAATTTAGATTTAATATAATTTATATGTTCTTGCCAATTTAACTTATGATCAATTATGACACCAAGAAATTTTGAGCTAAAAACAAGAGAAACTTCATAACCATCAATCTGTAAATTACCAGTTATATTAACTGATTTACGACCTGATACAAACATATAATGAGTTTTGGTAACATTCAAAGTCAACTAATTCACAGTCAACCATTTACTTAATTTGCATAGTTCAATGTTCATTTTTTCCAAAAGTTCATTTTCATCTTTCCCAGACAGGAACAAGTTAGTATCATCTGCGAACATTAAGACAAATAAATCAGTTACATTAGGTAAATCATTAACATATAACAAGAAAAGCAAAAGGCCTAAAATAGATCCCTGAGGAACACCACATGATATTACATTTTCTTCTGATTTTGTATCATTGTAATATACAAATTGTTTTCTTTCATGTAGATAACTAGAAAACCATTCATGAGCTATTCCACGTATACCATAGCAATACAACTTTTGTAGTAAAATTCTGTGATCGACCGTATCGAATGCTTTAGTTAAATCAATAAATACGCCAAGAGTTATTTTTTTCTCATTAAATGCTTGACATAATTGATCAACTAAATTGATTAAAGCTAAGGAAGTGCCATAGTTTTTCCTAAATCCAAATTGAAAAATATCATGTTTATTTATAAATCCCATTAGTCTATTATACATTAAATTTTCCAGAATTTTCGAAAAGATTGATAAAAGCGAGACAGGTCTATAATTATTAATTAAATTATTTTCACCACATTTGTGAATTGGTGTAATTTGAGCAAGTTTAAGTTCATTTGGAAAAAAACCATTAAGAAGTGACAAATTTAGTACATGGACTAAAGGTTGTAAAAAACTAGTATAGGCAAATTTCAAGACCCTGGAATCAAAGCCATCAGGGCCTGAAGAAGAATTCTTTAATTTTTTTATAATATTGATTACTTCACATTCAGTGACAGGATCAATAGCAATTGAAAATGGATTAGCAGGCTGTAAATAACATAAAGGATCAACATTACTTTCTGGGATTTTATCAGCAAGATTTTTTCCTATGTTAGTAAAGAATTTGTTGAAGCTATTAGAAATAATCTCAGGATCTTTAACAATTGATTGACCTATTTTAAATTCATCAGAAATTTTATTATTTTGCTTCTTATTTATTACTTCCTTGATGATTTTACATGACTTTTTAAGATTATTCTTATTTTCATTTAGAAGTTGTTGATAGTGATTGCATTCAGATATTCTTAGTAGTCTATTAAGATGACATTTGTATTCTTTATAAGTAGCAGAATTTTGAATTGAAGGGTTTTTGATCGACTTAATAAACAATTCATTTTTATGTTTAATAGAACATTTTAGAGCTGGTGTTAACCAAGTTTTCTTACTTTTGTAGATTGACATTGAGTTATTAACAGGGAAACAATTGTTGTAACAATTTGAAAAACTTACGTAAAATTTAGAAAAAGCTTCTTGAGGATTGTCATAATTATATATTTCATTCCAGTCAATAGAGTTTGATTCTAATTTGAATTTCTCCATATTTTTTGTGGTTACTTTTCTACATTTAACAAACTTAGTTTGTGTAGCAATTTCCTGATCAAGTTTGATTGAAAATACAGGAAAGTGGTCAGATACATCACACAATAAGATTCCATTAAAGTATTTACTAAAATCAATATCATTGGTATAAATATTATCAATTAATGAGGCACTAGAACTGGTAACCCTAGTTGGTTTAGATATCAAAGGAAATAGAGAATGAGAAAACATAATGTTTAAAAATTCTGAAGTCAAAGTATGGGACTTTTCATTTAGTAAATTAATATTAAAGTCACCCATTATATAAATAGTTTTCCTATCATTATACAATTGAGACAGGATATTGTTAATTGTATTATTAAATATTTCTATATCAGTGTTTGGAGGTTTGTATACAACAAATATTAAGATATCTTTTTGTATACCAAATACATCTTTAGAAATTTCGATGCAAAGTAATTGATCATCATCATTATTGATTATAATTTGCTAGAAAGATTGCAAAACAGGTATGGTGTGCAAAGTGCAGCTCTGAGATGGTTCAAATCCTACATTTCTGAAAGATCACAGTCTGTGATAATAAATGACAAAACTTCAGGCAAACTTCCACTGAATTTTGGAGTTCCTCAGGGTTCCAAACTTGGACCAATCTTATTTAACTCCTATGTAGGGTTTGTTCCCGGGACTCCCGGGAATGGGAAATTCCCGGGAAATGGGCAAAAAACTGAAACCGGGAGAACCGGGAAATACAAACCGGGACTGGATACAGCGTTTTTGAAGAAATGGAAAAAATTAATTCCTTATTTATTAAAATAATTTGATTATCAGTGATATAGAGTGGCAAAAAAGTTATAATTTATTGTGTCAGGCAACAGTGGTTAAACTCCAGGAGTATTTTATATGGACATAGAACTTTATTTTCCATGACCAATGTCGCCAATCACTACAGTAACTGTTGGAGACAAAATTTTGGGCTGGACTTATAATTTCCAACATGAAAAGTCATTAAATTGTCATAAGGATTTCTAAATATGCCCACAACATCTTATAACATGATTTTTTTTCAGCAATTTTTTTTTATTTCAAGAAAAATTGATTCCTTGTTTCTTAAAAAATTAGATTATCAGTGATGTAGAGTGATGAAAAAATTATAACTTATTGCATCAGGCAACAGTGGAGCATTTCATATTGACATAGAACTTTGTTGTCCATGAACAGTCACTCCATTTGCGGACAAAGTTTTGGACTGGTCTTGTTTTCAACATAATAAGGTCATTAATTTGTCATAATATCTGATGCCTTGCTCTTTTTCTGCAAAAAAAATCTTATTTCAAGAAATTTTCTAGTTTGCTCTATTTTGGCCAGAAATTTATATTTAATTACAGGTCCTTCTTTCAAGAATAATCATTTGGAACACACAAATGTAATAATTTATTGGTATTATTGCTCAATTTAGCATTTAAATTTGCATCATATTAATTTTCTTAAAGGTCTTAAAGTAATAGATGATACTTTGTAAAGTATCTGAAGATGTTTTATGGGAAAATATATATACAAGACAACAGTTTGTAACGAATCAAAATATATTTCTACTGGAGTGATGAATCACACACATAGGCATGTATGA